>JAFMSR010000017.1:2262332-2479832 GCA_022818135.1 Saxidomus purpurata
TAAATATGACTATGGAGGCAAACACTTACAACAGATTCATGAAGTCTTTTTAAAATTATAATTATAAGAATCGTCTGTATCTTGCCAAGTCTTCAATTATACATTATTACTTTAGATTAAGCCATTCAAACTGTTACCTGTACAAGTTTCCTAGAGGCGCTATTTCGATTCTATTGATACTGTACAACTAAAGAATAAACATCATAGATATTCGAAAAGTCCATATAGAAGATTCCTTGATACATTGTACTAGTAGCTTACTTGCCTCAAATGAGATCCTCTCTTAAAGACATTCCAATCATAGCAGTAATTAACTTTTTCCAGTATCGTTAATTATAAGCTGTACTAAAATTGTCTTCAGTTGTCCGGAATTTCACTACATATTTCTTATTGTTTAACCTATGATAATTGAAGAAAACTACGTATTCGCTTACTACATTCTTTATAGAAAATAGGATTAAACGATCCTTGGCTTTTCTCAGTAAGGAATTAAGGCAGGTCAGGTTTTTATCGATGTATAAATATTTATCCTGTCATGTACATGTATATATTGATTTTTAAAGACTTCACAAGCAGCCTACAAAAAAATTGTACATCGTTAGAGTAAGGATAGATTGTGCTAAATCCATTTGTCATTCGTCAAGATTAATTCCAACTAGATGTCTGATACAGATTAATTATCAAGTGTTTGATCGAAGAAATGTGTTCAATGAAAATGTTTTCTGTTTCGTAATTATCCTGAGACATATTCCATATTCACGAAAATGCCTGACTTGACATCAATAATTTGTATTAAGAAAAAATGCTATTATACTGTATTCGAAAATACTATTTATTGAGATCAGGCACGAACGTCTAATTATGCAACCACGTCATTTTGTCATACTTAAGGGATATAGGCTGGGTACAAGTAATTCTAAAAAGAAATTACTTTAAATTAATAAAATAACAATAGCAATTTAATCAACCCACCATATTGTGTTTTACATGTCACGTTTGGCCTGTTTTAAAAAATACCCTATATTTATTTTGTTGCGTATCGGATGGACATTTCCGGTGATTTTACGCATTGTATCTATTACTTTCCAGATAAGTTACCGACGGTTCCAAGGAATAGTGTACCCGCACTAAAGGTAAATAATTGATCTGTTACTCCTCTTTCAAATTCAGTTCTAAAATGTTCCGTAGCGAACATTTTTATATATGTAAGAAAGATATTTTATATCTACTTGTAGGCTAGTTTACCTACCATATTATCAAAGTAAACTTTACCCCCGCTACATTTTAATTAATGTATGAAATTTTTTTATTGAGAACATCGTCTTAACGCGATACCTTGCAGCGTGCATGATTACTTTCATACCAATATTTAAATAAAGACATAACGGACTTTTTTCAGCGCTTTCCCATATTCGTGCCAAAACATTGTCGAGAAGTTGCCAGTTTATGTTGATGAAATACATAAATCAAACAAATAAACATTTGCTGGTTTAATCTGGCTATCACACATTCACACAGCAACAAAGACTGAGGTTACCATTCTGTGTGTTGGGGTTTTCAATATGTAAACAATTTTTCACTTCGTTTTCGAATGTTTATACACAACTTGATGTCATTGTGTCAGATTTATACAGTGTTTAGAAGAACGATTTTGATCTTAAGGACAAGGCATTTAAGGCCTGTTTAGTGAGGAAAATGAATTTTTCAGAACGATGCTACACTGTGTTCTGAAGTCAGCAACACGTTTGTTACAAGACTGACCTTGACATTTTCGGTCATCTCTTTGTGAACGAAAAGTCATAAAAGATTCTTTATCGTATGTATTGTATATCTACGTTGTAATGCATAAGAGACACCGTAGATTGACAAATTGCAGGAATTCCAAAATAACGCTATATTTAATTCGACCGTTAATAAAACGACTTTGATAAATTTCTTCGTTAAAAAACTCAGCTCTGTTTACAATATAAAATTATTTGTTTATCACCAAGATTCAAATAAGGAATAAGTGCTTCAAATTAATCTATTTGGAATTCTTTTCTACTTCACATTGAGATATAGCTGGAATGCGTTTATCTTCATGATATATACATAAATAGATATCTACCAGTTTAACGGTATTATATCCCCGAGACATGTTCGCACATTTACCGGCGGGATGAAAGAAAGACTTAAGTGAGCTACAAATCATTTCCTTTCTTTGATAAAGTCAAGAATAACAAAACTGCAAGTAGGTCCTATCAGTTGAAATCCGCAGACCTTATCAGTATCTGTGTTGCGTATAGAGGTATTCCAGTTAGTATGCGTGACATTTCTTATTTCTGTGTTAACTGAACTCTCAGGACCGTCAATGATTCGAAATGTGTGTATCATTGAACATGATGCCATATTCATTAAGTAATCTGCTATCCATGGTTTCAAATATTTCAGCTTATTCTGACCATTTAGGACAAACAAAATAACGTTATACACAGATAGAACCTACTTACTTTCAAATAGTGAGAAAAGGAAGATAACTGTCTAAAGTTTCTCATTTCCTTAAAGATTACAGGAGTATTGTGTGGCAAACCACTGTACTTAATGACGACTTACGCTGGCAGTAAATGATGCTGACCAAATAAATTTAGATGTTACTATGCATAGTGTAAACGGTGCTTAATTTAAGATGCTAGTGACGTGATAGGTATGACGTAAAACATTAAATTTAGGTATTTTCTTTTATTTGTGAAATGGGAAATTTGAAAGCAGCTGCATAATAAATAGAATACAAAATACTGCAATTTGATAACAGCTGATATCAAATGGACCAGAAATCCTCGGCAAGCCCTGATACCCTGGTCGATTATCACCCTCGTCCGATATCAACTGTTATCAAAAGATAGTAATTTTAAATGCTCTATATACAAGTACATTATGTGTGCATTCCATTAAGTCCATATTGGCGAAAATCTGTATGATTCTGGCGATACTGGTAATTTCTAATAGGTGGAAAGTTTATAATATCTAAGAACGGCAATACTCTGCTGCGAAGCCAAGTGGTTTACATATACATTTTGTACAATGTATCTGGTATAATTACTCTTCGGAAACAAACGTTTGTTTTGCTTCCGAAATAATGTTCGGTTATAAGTGTAACTTCTGTTTTGTTTGAGACATTCAATGTTGAAAGTATTTTTGTGACGAAGGATTCAACTTTTTAAATTTTGACTTGAAATATACTAAACTACTAATACTGCTATTGTTCTAATGTATAAGCTCATTCAACTAAGAAACACTCGTATATAAAAGTAAACAAAACACTTACTATTTGCAAATTGCACGAAGACAATATGTTTTCTCTATACAATTGATTAAGATTATGTGACAAAAACACAAAACGACCGAATAAATGCCAAGTGTATCAACAAACCAACCATCGGAACACAAACTGCAGATGTCAAGATAATTCCTCCTTACTGCAAGCCTTATGTCGGAAATAGCGCTTTTTACGAAACAACTGGGTTTCACATTAAGTCTAGTAATACAGACTTTATTCAAGAGATATTGGTTTTGCAGCAATTACTGATCTTCAACATTTGATAATTGTAGATGTCAGCTTAGATGCAATATCAAAACATTATCCAAAGAAATATTATCTTCGCTGTAATTATTAGCATAACTGAACATCTGAAATCTGACAGCAGTGAGGGCTCTCTACTAATTCCACTGGGTATTTTTACATCCTCTCGTATAATGAAAGGAATATGTGTCGGTATCAATTGAACATATTAATATTTATAATATTTACGTTATGAACACAGTAGGCTCATAAAAGAGAGAGGGTTTCGTCATATAAGCTTAAATTAAACTGAATATTCAAAAGTTAAAGAGAAAAAACCTTTGTTAGCTGGATAACAAGATTGTGTCGTAATCACGTTTCCATGTGTTGCAAAACACCACAATACGATACATCCCATGTTCCGCTTTAATAGTAAGTTAACCAGATAATGACAATTAAATTTCCAGTTGTTTTCCTAACATGATTTGGCAAATGATTACAAAAATGAAATATAAAATATCCTCCTACTTCGTAGATACATGTATCTGAAATTATGCTCAAGAAACAGTATGAACCTTTATGTCAAGGGGCATCCGTGCAAAACCAGCTACACTATTAAAAGGGCACTCCATACATCTAGCAGATTATATTCTAGAAACACAAATAATGTGTCCAAGGAAAGCAAAATAATAAATACATTTTGAAAGAGCAACATATATCGAAAACAATTAGCACAACAAAAAGACCTTCTGTAATAAATTGCTGCCCACCCATTTATCATACAACAACACATTTATATATATTATTGAATTATTATTTAAAAACGCTGATATTATCGATAATGACTAGAATGCATAACTTTTATTTAACTCTCGTTAGAATAATTGCACATGTTCTATTATTTATGCTTTTAAGTTAACGCCCTGTTTAGGGAGCGACTCTTTAATATCTAGTCAGATTTAGCCAATACGTTTTGTATGTATATCTCTTGTACATAGTTGCCACGAATATGGACAATGTTCAGAATGTGATTTCCAATATGTATACCTTTTGGGATAAATCTGGCCAGAATCAACAATATTAATGACTTATCTATACAAGTATATAACGGAAACTGTGGTTATGATGTAAAAGCGTTTAATGTTAAATTCTCAAGATTGCTCAAGATTTAACCATGCAATTTACTTTTTCATTTTTACCCAAATTCGCTTGTTGCTTTTTTTAATTAGCCATAAAAACACTATTAAAGACATAACCTAGTACAGTTGGTGTTTCAGTAGTACTTGTCGAAATAGTGCGTGTTAGACTACTGTTCTATTCGATAAAACAATGTCATACGTTGTTTGAGTGCTTGTTTGGTACAATGTAACGCGTTTTGTTCTGTCCGGAGTGGTGGCTAATTTAGCACTTTAGAATTTAATGCTAACAAGATTAGTTACATTACCAAACTAGGAGATTAACATCTGTATAAATACAAAGTATACGTTTTCTTATATATTCCGATTACATGTCACAGTCTGTAAAACTTGTATGATAATACATTTGATTTAAACTATAATGATCTATACGCCAAAAAGCGGTGACATCACTGAATGTACAATATTAAGCAAAGCTATAATTGTACCATGATGTTAGAAACGCTTACACAATTTAAATGAAAGTTTTGCGCCAAATTAAAGATGTCTCTATATCTAAAGATAGAGTTAATGATACAAAAAAACGATAAGTTCTCAAACAAGCAATAATCATCTAGACGTTACAGTCTGGCGGTACAAAGTACACGCCTCATTGACGTCGTACCTGCTCATCTTTGTTTATCATTTCAACAAATGACATTCTTGCTAAAACACAAATATTGCTTTTTAAACGGTTTTGAATGGCCTTTGAAAAAGGTTCGCGTTAGTTTTGTCCTTCCACATTCTTTGTAAAATACCAGTGACCCTAGTTCCCTCTATATCCGTTTTTGTTCTAAACCATCTGTGTTAATTTTATATTCACGACAGCATCCATTACATCATATTTTGGTCTGAAGTTGTATCCCATTCACAATAGCTTTGATTTATCGACGACTAAATGTAGATCTATGTATCTAAGTCTGCAATCATATCCTATCATAAAACCTTGAGGATTTCGTTGGAATATAAACTAGACCTAGTTAGAGAAATTACTTTGAACCAAATTAATGCAGTTACACTAATGGTAATAGTCGTGTGACATGCATCATTTTCTGATACAAAAAATAATTAATAATCCGGATTTGTGTTTTTGTACAATAGTAATATATTACGGCATAAACAAACGCTAGTCTAGTACATCCTACATATTGATCAATATGCGGGGTGAACTTTCCAGATTTACTCTGCATTTGCATTATTTATTTGCTTTGAAAGAAATGTATTGGAAATGTTGATATGTATTACTACGTGACGCACGGTCTCACCTTTTGGCTTTTATGTAAATTCATATTCGTTTGTTAACTGTTTTTCACCGTTTCTGTTAATCCTTCTCACTTCTTACCCAAGTACAACCGTGATATGATTCGTTTCAATATGTCTTTAAAAATACAACTGTTGTGATGTTTAGACTTTTTAGACGGTCTGAATGATAACACATGTACGTATTTGTACGTATTTTAGAGTTTTATAACCCATATGATTTATTTTATGTTCCGGGGCATAGTGCAAGATACAGAACGTGTCCCGTTCCAGAGACATCCCTGTTTTTTTTAACATGTCCGGTGTTCAGCATCGATACATGGGACCTCGGTTGTCTCATCCGAAAGACCATTAGTTTTGTTAGTTGAGGAGCGGGGGATGAAACCTGCGATCATTGTGTGACAAGTCCAGCGCGTTACAACTGGACCACTGATCCGCTCCTTGAATGGTAACACATCTTGTTTCTGTTAGTTATATGCCTCTAAATCCACTGACGAAAACAAGAAGGGTCAATATATCCTAAAAAACAAACAAAACAATTGTACTTTACCATCAATAGTGTTGATCAAATAACGACATGATTGAGCTATCTCTAGAGGTTATGGAACATAGATCCGAAACATGGCTTACAATTGTCATTTAAAGGCATTGAAAAATTGATTGTAGTGGTATAAAATAACGCATTATACTGATGCCAAATACAGACAAAAATGAAACCACTCTCTATGAAACTGTATAATTTGAAAGGTTTGGCATTTCAGATCTTGCAAAAAAACTACGTCCCACTCAAGGTCATAACGATATAAGATACTGTCAGTGTTGAAAATGATTAAATGTTCCCAGCCTACAATTCGAAAAACCTTTGTTTGTAGTTTGATAATATTACAAAATTTAAATTATTCATATTTGTAGACTTTGTGTATATGAAGTAACTTAAAGTACATGTCTAGACAACTGAAACTTATCAAATGCAAATCAACTGACTTGTATGTTGTCGTAGGTTCTTTAGCGTCTAAGAAATTGATAGTACGATACGAAATGTTTAATAAGGAAGGTTTAAAATGGTAACAGTAAATGTTCGAAATATGCGCCTTACACAGACGAAAAGTAAAGAGTCCATGTGCAAGAAAATTAATATTCCAACTAAACTGTACGTGGAACGTACTGATTAACTTGCAAGTCAGAATTGAACTGAATTATTTATACCACTGCCGCTGCAGCCGTTGAAACAATGTGTTTATTTCATTTTCTCTTGTAGGTTCACTTGCACTAAAATATGCGGTATAAAGCGTTTGCAAGGCTCTCTCATGTTTACGTGTCATACATACATTGAGATATATATGTAATGTCGATTTAGCTACACCAATTAATGTCATAGGGTGAGGCCGCTTACACATTTTCTCCCCTTTCTCATAATTAAGTCCGTAACCGTCACATACTTACCCACTATGTTGAAATTCGTCCTCGAATTTCAGTGAGTACTATCAAATTAATCAAGTACAAATGTCGGAGACAGATCTTGTAATGCCGTCACAGACCCATGTTGGGCGCCAAATGTCACAGGGTGAGAAAAATGTGCAGCCTGACCGGGACTCGAACCCGGGACCCTTCGCTTACAGGGCGAATGCTGTACCGACTGAGCTATCCGGCCGCCTACACATTTTCTCCCCTTTCTCATAATTAAGTCCGTAACCGTGACATACTTCCCCACTATGTTGAAATTCGTCCTCGAATTTCAGTAAGTACTATCAAATTAATCAAGTACAAATGTCGGAGACAGATCTTGTGAGGCCGTCACAGTCCCCCGTTGGGCGCCAAACGTCATAGGATGAGAAAAATGTGCAGCCTAACCGGGACTCGAACAGGGCGAATGCTGTACCGACTGAGCTATCCGGCCGCCTACACATTTTCTCCCCTTTTTCATAATTAAGTCCGTAAGCGTGACAAATTAAAATAACAATTTGCTAATTACAAGATGTAATGTCATTGTTATCCTTTGTCCGGAATTTCGCTACTTATGTCTTAATTTAGAACTCATGATAATTTTGAATGATACGTCTTTCCTTTACATATTCACTACATAACACAACACGTGGTTTTCCTTGATAAAATATGGAAGCAGATAAGTATTTGACATGTAGAGATAATTATCCTGTCGAAAACATACTATTTCCTACAAAATGCCCGGAAAAACATATCGCATCTAAACAGTTGGGATACATAATGCATTATTTGGAAATCCCTGTTGTCACAGCTAAATCAACGCATTAAGAAATAGTTGTTCGCTCGAAATAAGTGTTTCGTATTCACTAAAGTGCCTGCTTTGACATCAATGATTAGGGTTTTTTTTCTAGAAATAATGTTTTGATAGTATAATCGACAGTGGTATTTTGTCGAGAATAGGCTGATTAATCTGAGTCTGCAACCATGTCTTCTTGTCGTATCTCGGGGACATAGGCAATGTATGATGATTTCTTGAAGGAAATTACTTTGGATTAGTCCAGTACCAATGGCAGACCTATGATATTTTTATTTTTACATGTAACGTATGCCCTGCTTCAATAAGCAACTTATCTCTAATTAATTAACTGCTACAAAGCGTATGTACTGACAGTTGTTCTTTGTCATAGGCCCTTAATAATCTGATATCATCCATTCACTTCTTTTTTTCCTGATGATTCTCTTTTATGTTATTACCGATGGTTCTTGGTGTAAGTATGTCTGATCTTACTTTTCTTTCAAATTGAGTTCTAGTAATATGTCTTGTATCATGGCTACTGCATATTTGTATAGAAAAGCACTGTACTGTATTTCTGATAATTTGAACTTTGTGTGGAGGCGGAGCTTAGATTGCTCTATCTGTAATAGAGAACTCTGAATAGAGAACACTTTTCATATTTTTTTATTGCCTAAGTAGATATAACTGCTTTTTGGTTTACAAGAATAATTTTAGAAAGTCTTTATCGGCCGGTCAAAAACAAAATAAAAAATCAAAGCGCTGTGAGCGCTGAAGGCATGGGGGCTATAGATTAACTCCCTAAAAACAACTTTTGACCTTCGTGATTTACGCTGAACCTTACCTAAAGTGCGGGTCGAAATGTGCATAGGACGAAATTTAGTGTATGACACAGAATTAATGATTCACAAATATATGGGTGGCAGGGAAGTTTGTTTTATTATAAAACGTACGTTAAATGAAAAATAATCACATGGTCAACAATATCAATTGTTTGAGAGAACAATAAAAATAATTCAATCTGCGCTTTGTTCAACTTCAAGCGATATCTGATGTGGATCGAAAATTATTGTGTACCAAGGACAAGACCTTGAAACAAAAATAAACAAAGCAGTACCAACAATGAAATATATAAATACAGTAATGTGCACAATGTGTATAACAGGGAAAACCAAAAATGATTATTGGTTACCGAAACCGTTGCTTGTAGCGTCTTGATGGCGGGTAATTTGATCACGCGAGTTCCTTCTCAAAAAGTACGTCAATTGTACTTTTTTTTAAAAAATCTTATTAGAATCGAAATAATCCGTACGTAAATAAGAAAGTTCCGTTAATGAAATAACATCACAAAAAAATAAAAAAATCCGGGTCCGTAAATTTCCGTAAATATCCGTACTTTTCCGTGATATGCATATGATTATCTTCCGTAATCAGCTAACAGCGCAGTAATTTCTAAAACAGAAAAAATTGTGTAATGCAGCCCGTAAGCTATAGACCTTTCTGCAATCGTTTGAAGTTTTATGTACTGTTTTTATTTGTTATATGTTCTTATCGTATGCGACATTCAAACAAAAGATTGATCTGGTCTGTCTTGCACTACTTTCCCAAAGCGCATATTTACAGTTGTTATTCGCACATAGCACAGTTAAAATGTCTGCAGTGTTTGAAATATAGTAATGCTTACATAGGCCTAGGGGACTTTCAGTCCCCAGGCCAATAAATAGGTACATCATTTTGTAGGCTACAGAACACTTTAAAAAGCAAACAAGTAGAGTATACATGTATTGATTTCCTTTCAATAAAAGAGATTGAGGTCGCTTCCAAACAATGATGTTTCGTCAAACGATATAACGTCACACTTTATTGTAGGGCGTGAAAACTGTCAATCAAGGTGCTATGATACCAATCAGATAGAGTAGCTGTTGGCTCAAAGAAATTACGTCATTTCTCGGAGGCTACGCCTATCTAGTATACATAAATTGATAACTTTTATTGTAATGTTATAAGAAATTCCCCGGAGTCATTTTAGCACATAAACGTTTGTGTAGAATGAGTGCCTTTCCTTAAAACGTTATGATCGTTGTCAGTCATTTTCCATTTCCATGGAATTTTCTAAAAGATTATAGGAGTATTGTGTGGCGAAATATCCGTATTGGTTTACCCTTATTTATTTAGAGCCAATGTGGAATTATCTGTGGTTTACCTAAGGGCACTGACACTACTTGGGCACTGATGGGCATCCTACCCGGGACCCTCCGATCCTGAGGCGCACGCGCTAGCACTTAACCAAGGTGGCTCCACTATCAGTATTTAGACAAAAATGATAGATATTTGGACAAAATATCATAAACGTAATGTGACTCAAATCAAAACATCAGCTAATATTTCCTAATAGTTAAACATGTTCTCTACATCGACGCCAAATCGTTTACATTCACAATGCACCTGCAATTTGGAAATAAAAGATATTACTCTTCCAGAAGCATGTTCGGTTAAGTGTGCTTTTTTGTTTTAAAAAGAGTAAGGTGAAGAGTAAGGGGTAAGAGTGAGGTTGGGTGCGCACCATAAACCGGTTTAAGCTCCCCAGTGGTGTTTTTGCCACTGACCGTTCCAAGGCGGTGCCCCACTGTGTTCCTTTAATTGTTCGTTTTGTCCTCGTGTGTTTGCTTTGTATGCTAGTGTGTGTTGGTAGTGTATGTGTGTACATGATTGTGTGTGTGTTGGTGGTGTGCACATCTGGGTGCTATGGGGCTCGTTTTGGGGAGGCTGCGTTTTTGGTATGTGGCATTCCCTGTTTGATATTATTTTGTTTTTTTTACATATTCAATATATTTCAGTACCAAATATTGAAAATACTTTTGAGACGTTTATGATAGTATAAAATATTACCCTTTTTAACACATTCCTTTAGAATAATTATGTTTCATTTCATTCCCTTTGTATGTGCTTTTAAATTATGATCAGAAGTAGTTGCTATAATTAGCTCGTCTTACTGCTTCGTAATCTAAATATAAGTCACGAAAACTGCCACGGCAACTATTTCAGAACACTTACCTACCGGGTGTCCTTGATGCTTACATAGATCGTCTTCTTTCAGGATATGCAGAGTTTAAAGAAATACTTTTGCTGCAACGATTGATCTTTATTATTGATGATTCAAGAAACAAACTAAAATGTAGTATCAAAACAATAGCCAAGGAAATTTATTGTCTTAAACGACATGCCAAGACTTCACGATTCGACTCTTTATGTGTGTCGTTTTAATGGAATTGTCTCGTTTATGCCGATCCCGAAACGGATCACGTTTCCCGATTTACGATTGAAGCTGCTAGGGGACATCTCCATTTAAATACCTGCATGCGCTGATTAAGCCGAAACGTGATCTTTAAACAACAGTTGGCGTCCGATACACTTTTTATCTAAACATGACATATTGACGAATGATCATTGCCTAATTATAACGGTAATATATTTCTTAAAATTCAACGGTACATTGTCTATTTTGAGGAACAGTAAAATTGCCGACTGTTCCTTACCAATTTTTCATTTTCTGGTTTTTGTTTGGTACCGTAACAATTTTCTAATATATGAAACACAAAGGATAATATGTACAGTTTTAAAAATATTTGACAAAACATTCGATTTTCGGTCTGAGAGAAATAGCACGTGTCGAATATTCATTGTTTGTTAAGGAAAGCGTTCATTCAAAGTCAAATGTTTTATTTCTGAGACTTGCTTCTTTGAGGGGAACAACCTAAAACGGGGTGCAACTGCACCAGGCACAAGAAACGTCCGACAAAGGTAATTTTTCCAAGGACAAAAATTTAGTGCGTCACATATTTCTATAATTGTACAAAATAACCAATATATTAAAAAAATAATAATAAAGGAATGTAGTTCAATCGTAGGCCTGATTTAAGTTATAATTCTTGAAAACTATACACTTTTCAATACCCTCTTTTATTGTGTTAAATATCAAGTAAATGATATTATTTCGAACTGTTTTTATACTATATATTCCCTGCAAGCGTAACTTAACGTGATAAAGGGAGAACATCCAATACAAGGCAATATGCAGTTAAGGTTATTAGACATTGCACTTTCTTAGATATTGTAATATCAAGTACATTAGTGCCATGGTTTTGCAATTCTGCTTTAGACAAGCGTGATGTCATAAGATTAAGGGATTTTATTCATGAATGGGCTTAGCGAGAGCTATGACACCTTTACACTGCACTCCCTGGCCTATGTCACTATGTGATATATCAATTCAATCCGTAACATAGTTTTCAACCTACGCTCCGAAAAGCATATTTTATTTACGTAGATTTAATGTAAATAAAAAAATAGGTAAGCTACAATTATGGTTTTTAGTGACCGCACTCCTTCTCAATAGCCTCTATTACTTTGTGAAATTTCAAATCAATATGTTACAACGTTTTCAAGTATTGTTCCGGACAAGCTTTTTACATATACTAGTAGGAGAATGTAGTGGTTCACTGCACTTCCTCTAAGTGTCCTATATCAGTGTATTACGTACTAAATGTAACTGTATTGTGCTCTGGACACAGAATATTATATTGCATGGTCTTAAGAAATGTTGCTTATCAAAGTAAGTCATAACAGACCAATCCGTTTGCTTTTATAATTCCTTCCAGTGTTTAGAGGATGATACCGATTGCCTTTCCAGAATCTCTAATTTAGACATAGTCTAACTCAAGTGTTTCGCTAGAACTCGTCGAATTATTGTGTGTCAGACAAACTGTGCTTTAAAAAAACATAATTAACGCTGCTTCATTTCTTGCTTTATGTAATATGTCAATAATTTTACGATGTCCGAAACACGTGACACACTGCGTGCGGAGGTTTGGTTATGCATATGAATGTAGGCCAAATACATATATCAGTTCTTAAAGGAATCTTGACATTGTGCTATCAATTTCAATTGAGTAGATCACATACCGGCACGAATGCTGTCTCTTTAGAGAGTATGAAATTATACATGAAAATTTATAATATCTTAGAAATGCATCCCTATTGTAAATAAAAGGCATAAAAAAAACAAATGTTGTCTCCTGAAAGATAACGCAATAATAGTATTACAAAGAATTATTATACTGACGTCAAAATCAGGCAAAAAGCAAACCACCCAGTACGCTATAAGATATGTTGAAACATTATCATTTGAAATATGTGGCATTTCATTTCTCACAAAGTACTATGACTCGGCCATTAGTAAAACGATTTGACATTACCAGATCTAAAGTATTCAATATCCCAAGCTAATTATTCAAAACCTGGCATAATATTATTAAAAGCAATTTAATAAATATATGGAAATTTTGTGTACATGAAGTAACTTAAGATACTTTTTAGACATCTTAACTATTCCAATGCATATCTTCCGGCTGTTGTCGCAGACTCTGTTGCACCTGAAAATAGCAATGTATATGAAAGTTTTTATTTGGAGTCATTTAATGAAAAACAGCGATAGTTCCACCAGTTACGTTGTTTGTAAAATTCAAAGTCTCTCCTAAATGTAGATACACAAAATACAGCAATAAATACAAAATTTTATCAAATTTATACTTTACAAAATTAAATCTACATTGAAAACTACGAGTAACTTGAATTATCAATATTCGCGACTTAAAGTAATATGTACATAACATGACCATCACAACACATTTGAAATACTCGCCAGGGGAACAGCAACAATTTCTATATGATAACATACAATCCACAAACTTCCAGACTAAATAATGGTAAATATCTAGTGTGTAAAAATGAGAGAAAAATGTCATTGTTTAATGCTCTATACACTTGTTTTGTGTACAATGACAAATACTATACATATTTCGTAATCTCAGTAATAGCAATAATGTTCTGACCCTAACAGTGGTTATCGCTAATCATTTGAAATGACACTGTATGTACTGAAGACCAGTTACTATAAGATTTCAAGCTACACATCTGGATCAACATTTAGTAATTAATGTATTTAACAGTTTGTAAATGTAACTCAGAAGTTTTATCGTGTTAATGAAAAGGACGACCTATACTGTGTACACTCCCTTGTCCTCCTTAAATATACGGTTTGCCATACGCCTTTACCACTCTTACCTTTTTCTTCCCACTTTCTTGTCTTTAGTAATTAACGCTAAAAAAATGAAATACTAATTCAATACAACTACTACCTAAGATTATGAAAAAGTTTTATCAGTTCCTGTACATGTATTATGAATAAGTGTTTACGCAGACACACTGCAACGCGGCACAATGCACTGTACAATCACATACTTGCGAAACAGGCTGAATTCGCGGTTACAACATTGTAACCGTCAGTTTTGTCATGCAAAAATTAACTACATTTAATTTATTGTTTCCATTTTCTTGTAAAGCGTGACTCAATACTAATTAAACTTATATTTCAGTCCGAGTAATTTGCTTTTAGGATTCTGGCATGGCAGCAAGATTAATCATTGATTAAGAGGAAAATCTCTGTGTGCTCTTGATTCATTTTAGCTCTCTCAAATGGGTAACACCAATCTCTTTGAATAAAAGGAGTTTGGATTTAGCTAAAAAGAACAAAGGAAATTCGTCAAAGGTCATAGCCACACTGAAAAACAAACTTGATACGTTTTATACAAAGGTACATTAAAACTTCCATAAGATCGATATAGACTAAACGATCATATGAGATTAAACAATGTTATCAAATGGACCCCCAATTGATATAATTTATAATTTCGAGTTCAAATTAATCTTGGAAAATTTTACGTACTTCAAAAAGATATAGTGGAACGGACCTTTTAACATGCAGTTTGTTTCGGTTTGTTCAACTTGCTTTTTGGAATGCACATTTAATTGTAATTATATATGTTTTGTTACAAAATTGACGAATAAATATGTTTAAACTGATATATGTGTTATATGTTAAAGAGGCGCTCCCTATATCTAGCCGATTATATACTCGAAACACAGATTACGTGTTCAATGAATGTAAAATGATAAATAAATACAATTTCAAAGAAGAACCTATGGCGAAAAACGCCTCATTTTACCACAATCAATAAATGTAGAGGCCTTTTGTAATAAATCGCATCCACCCATTAATTGTACAACAACAACTCTACATAGATTATTGACTGGTTTACGGTACTGCAACATATTTTAACCGCTGATTTTATCAAATGACTGGGAATGCATAGCTGAAACTTTTAAGTTAAGTGAAAATACTTCCAAAGATTTATTATTTATGTGTTTGGGGTTATTCAGTTCGACATAAGTTATAGGGTATGTCCCTTTAAACTCATTATCTCCCAGTCACATGTCGTGGTCGTAAATTGAAATTGCTCTGTTCGATTAATTCTGATCGCATGATATTTGAATATACTTGAACTCAAATGTATCCAACTAAACTAATTTGGATGATAACATTGTAATTGCAGATAATCGTTATTGCTCGAGATTAAGACACTTATTTGTGCCGGTAGCTTATGCTGTTGTATCGCATTGTTAGACAAATAAGGTTTCACGCACCGTACAATTAAGTAATTAGTGACTATATTCTATTTTCAGGTGGAAAGGCGATAGTTACGTAATAAGTACAGCTCTGCAAGTGTGCTCTCTCAGGTAATCAACACTGCAGCTACGTTTGCAGGTTATTTTAGTCATTGAGAATATAATTATTGTTTATGCCGAAATGCAATACAGTCTTAACCTGTACATTCCCATCATCTGCAAAACCTGGATACAGCAAATTTATTTTATATGAATTTATTTTTAGTTTTACTTAAATTGATTACAAAG
The DNA here is from genome assembly GCA_022818135.1 of Saxidomus purpurata. Classification (NCBI taxonomy): domain Eukaryota; kingdom Metazoa; phylum Mollusca; class Bivalvia; order Venerida; family Veneridae; genus Saxidomus; species Saxidomus purpurata. The sequence goes on from JAFMSR010000017.1 coordinate 2,278,354, forward strand.
AAAGCTTCGTAGCTAATTGAATCGCTCTCGAACACTCATTCCAGATATCATTCCGCTCGCTCGCGAGAGGCAGCGAGTGTTTCATCACTGCTACCCAATTACATCTGGGTGGACCGAGGCACGTGTGGCATTAGTATTCTTTCCAACGGAAACACCTCGTGCTCGAGCTGTGATTCGAACCCGAGACTTCCCGTTCCGCAGGCGAATGCCTTAACTACAGAGTTATCGAGGCCAATGCAGCAAATTTAATTTACCATTATCTTTGACAGTATATAAACTTGCGTCTTCCAAGTTTAATTTCATTATCTTAAAGCTATAATATTGTTTAAATTTACTAAAAAAAGTATGGTCAAGATATGTCTAGAATCATTACAGATAACATGAGATGAATGGAATCGAAAATACTAGACGTACTCTTCAGATATACTATAATTTTATGCTATAAAATTCTTGTTATAAGTAATCAAGCTGATTATAATACTGTTCAAAATGACCAGAAAAATTATGGTCAAGAAATGTACTTAAAACATGAAATATGCTTAGAAAATTAAACGAAAATAAGTTAGCTCAACCATTTCTTTTATTAACAGTCGCAAACACAAATTTATCTTGCAAAATCGTTGAAAAATCATATTATGACTGGGCCAGTCAAAAAAGATTTTGTTACTTTTCAACTATGATAAATCAGTTCTAACAGCAAAATAGGTGAACAACATATGCATAACGAGAACAATACGAGAGTACTTATGTAATTCTCTCAGCATGAATGATGTTAAAAAGTGTCAGACAGTTAGAAACAAGTATATCAGAATATATGTGAAGTGCTGTCAGAAACAGGATACGTCTTCTTGTCACTGAATGATCTCTTCATCTATAAATTCTGTGCTTTAAAATTCTTGTTATATTGGATTAACCTGATTGTCCTTAAACATGTAAATACGGCCAAAAGTTGACGTTATATTCTTGATTGTTTTATATATAAAGCGGATCATTATTTCAGAATATGAAAGCTAAAACCACACACACACACACGCACGCACGCACGCACGCAATATTTTCCATTAAAGCAAGGGGAAGATCAAATTGAGTTTTCATTATATCTATCCTGAATGTGGTATAAATGAAAACAATCAGTCGATAGTGGCTACCTTTAAAGCATGATGTCAAACGAAAGTTTATATGTACATGTATACTGATTGTGGAGCGTTGAATCAATGTTCCTGATAAAACGTTTGGTATTACGAATAACTTGTTTCTGTATACATCTTAAGCAACTTAATATTCACTCAAGTACATGTTTGTAAGTCAATTGTGCATCCTCAAAATAATAATCGAGGATGAGTGTTTACAGGCACGATTTCAAATAACGCCTCAGAGAGCTTGCAAATGCACAAAGAATTAAGTGAGTTTTTGTAAAGCAATTACAATTATTGGTTTAACCACAGTGCCAGAATAAATTTAAAATATATCTTTCAAGTTCGGTTTGTTTGCCACAATCGTGTTTGCTTAATTACATGATCCATAGTTTAAAATGCCACATCTATAATCGAATTTAGATCATGTTGTCTAGAGCTAATATCACATAATACCAACTGGTGGGCAAAAGCAGTTTCAGCATTTCAATCGTGAGCAAACGATCCGAAAGGAGGACGGATATGTAAGATGTAATATGGCAATTAGACGTATTGACAAAATGATGATAATATCAGTTGAGCATTATTTCAAGGATATGTAATTATGTCATGTGTTTAGAATTAGAACAGATATGTGAACAGAACACAAATGGTATCAATTTTGAAGATTTAAAATGCAGTAGTGATTTATGAATGTATTCATATCAAACTATTTAGCCTTGAAATAACGTTTCATTTTATAATTAAGAACAATTATATGTAGACTATAATGGCATCCATTGACGTATTTTATATATGGAAGGATAACAGAGTAATTAAACATGTCTGTGTCCTAATATCAGCATGATTATACCACCAAGAAATCCTTAAATAAATCTACACAAATAAAATGTGCCATGTTAATTCAACCACGTATAGATAACACGTAGGAACACTTTTAATAATACAAATTTTTCGAAGTTTTTATTTTCTGGTGCAATAATCTTGATAGTTATATACTGTAGACTTAATTGTGTATGTAAGGTTCTGATCATGGCAAGTATTTCTTCTTTGTACATTAATGTTACATGTAGTGGGCTCTGAATTCTTTCATACAGTCTTCCTATAAGATATAATCTTTTGCAGAGGCTGAATATTCACTAAAATCTCAATAAATACGAGGGAAGCACGTCTTCCGATCCGAAAATGCGATTTTAACTTGATAAAAATAAGACCATTTTTTATGATTTCCAGTGAATTATAGAGTTTTCTCAGTGAAATGAAAGTGATATTCCACAGTTTTGAAACAGTGGATTACCATTCTTATTTTCACTGTTTTTGCTGATTGAGTATTCCTCCGACGAAGTGTAGACTTGTTTATTTAACAATCGTTTCAATTTATATCTTATAAATTAAGGTTTCAGTTTCATTGGATGATAGAGATAGATATGACATTTTAAATACTTTTATCTGAAATAAACTTCAGAACGACTTCTGTTTCTCTATCAGTAATGATGGAAGTAATGCGGTTCTTATTATTATGGGGTTCTACATGGGAAATGACAATACTATGATTCCAAATTTCCTGATTATTTTGTCAAGATAACATAAAATAAAAAGAAAATTTCTTTGTTTCAGTGAAATATCAATTTTATTTCACTCAAATTTCACAACAAATATGCTCTATGTCGTTTTATTAACAATAACTTTTAATGTGTAAACAATTCATATATCATATATGTACGTGTTTATGTGGTATCACAATGAGACGGGATTTTCCTCTGAAGGCGTTTATTTTGGAAAATAAGATCTGTCGAATTAAAAGACCCATTACATGTAAAATTCAAAACATTGCTTTTTAATCGAAAGTACATGCTTTGTTAACACTTTTGAATGACGCAACGATAAAAATATGAAATAAAGTATACATCAATATCGTTTTTCACTAAACAGTGAACAATAATTTGATTATTATATCCGTAAAGTATGTAAACGTCAACATTGTTTTAGAATAAATGGAACATGGTACTACCATTATTATCTCCGTAAATGTATAATCTATATACGAGTATCACAGTCTAAAGTATTAAATGGCCTTTCACGCCCATATAGCACCAAAAATGTCGTAAATCAGTTTTTGAAATGAAGTTATTATTTGACATTACCGCGACAATTCAGTTCAACCATGATTTAATTTCTTTTCCGAATTGTCGGAACGTTTCTCCGTATCAAACTGATATAAGTGTCATCTTTTGTATATATTTCTGTTATAAATTTGGTATAATACTGTAAGTTATTTTGGAAGGGGTTACATGTAATGAGAATATCTAAGGGAACAGTAGTATTTTACTTAAAGGAAGAGGCGAGGCATAGGACAACAATCTTTCCCTGTTTAAATGAATTCATATACTTTACCGCTCTCATGTAACATAATTTCAAGTGAAGGTAATTACGTGACATAATCCTGTCGTGACCGAATTCGTTAAATAATATGTAAAAGTAATTGAATTGCTATCAGTCACAACGTTGTTTGCTTAGCTACAGTAAACCCCTGTCCAAGGCCATGCTGCACAGGCCAACATCTTTAAGAACTCAAATTACTAGTTCAAAAAGTAACCAAATTAACTCCCTGTTATACAAATGTCATGATCATTTATTTGTAGTATGATATATTTTACATGCATATATTTGTGTAAGGTTGAAATGAGATGGTTCCTCCACCAATACTCAACCATTTTACGGGGATGATAAACGGGGTTAGCCTACAGGGGCCTCAAAAAGAAGGTTTACGTTCCCCCATACTAGTGGACAAGACTTGCAGGCATATCGTGCAAAACATGAACTTAATCAATGTCTGTCGTCTATCCATTGCATGTTTCAAACGCCTGCGGAAATCGTTTGTTTGTTGCCATTTAATTAGGTAATAAATTTCGCGTTTCATGTTACTTTATCACTGCATGTTTTAATCTCTGAACTACATAGAATTTATTCATTATTTGGTTATAAATGTTTCACTATCACATGTGTAGTCGGAGAATATTCCTATGTGGATGTATTAGTATCAAATCATTGAGCCGGAAAATACTCTAGTTTTCTATAATTCAGAAAATTAAACTTTAAAGGAATGGATAACATTACGAAACCGAAATCGATGTCGTACAAAATGTCTCATCAAGAAATTCAATGACAGCAATTCAGGGTGTTGTTTTCATTGGAAAACTAAGTTTTGTACTAAGAACAATAGAATAGCGGGTTGCCGTTGTACTGAATAATTTTGCAATGAAACATATAGACAAACAACTCCGTTCTTCTGAAAACTGACCGTAAAAACGGGGTGTCCATAATAGTTGAGTGGCTGTAAGGTGGAGTGTAACTGTATTCTATATATAGAAGGGCTGTTAATGTTTACGAGGTAACTTGTTATTCGAAAACTGAATGAAGTCGTCTGAACACATACACGGTAATTGTACCGCTGTGAGGTTCTAAATATATCACTCAGTGTGACAAGTTAATTCTAAGTCGTCTTGAAAGTTTGTAGCGTAATACAAGTTTATCGAAGTAATATTATCAGTATCTATTTAACCCGATTCCAAGGATATATTGAAATACCTTGTACCTATAAAAGCTAAAACTATGTATAATTGATATTTCATTTCCACATCTTGTTTGCACATACTTTATTTTGCAACAAAAAGAACTAGAACTATCACTGAAGGTGATGAATACCCCCCGAACATCCCACTGACACAGTATTTAAAATTTATGTAGTATTTGATGCTTTAATTATTGGACCTGCACATCTGTGAAATATAATTAAATTTTGACCAGCGGGTTTGGAGATTAAAAGCACACAAGATTTTACTATCTCAGCCCCTGAGACCTTTGATCTAGTGACCCGAAACATGGACCATGCACAACTAGTTATTGTACTTGTCACTTCTATGAAGTATCATTAAATTCTGACCAGGGGTTTTGGACATTTAGCGTCCACAAGATTTTACTATCCCAAGCCCCTGTGACCTTGACCTTTGATCTAGAGACCCGAAACCTGGACCATGCACAACTACGCATTGTACTTATCACTTGTGTGAAATATCATTAAATTCTGACCAGGGGTTTTGAAGATTTAGCGTCCACAAGATTTTACCATCTCAAGCCCCTGTGAACTTGACCTTTGACCTAGAGACCCGAAACCTGGACCATGCACAACTAGGCATTGTACTAATCACTTGTGTGAAGTATCATAAATTCTGACCAGGGGTTTTGGAGATTTAGCGTCCACAAGATTTTACCATCCCGAGCCCCTGTGACCTTGACCTTTGACCTAGAGACCCAAAACCTGGACCATGCACGACTAGGCATTGTACTAATTACTTGTGTGAAGTATCATCAAATTCTGACCAGGGGTTTTGGAGATTTAGCGTCCACAAGATTTTACTATCCCGAGCCCCTGTGACCTTGACCTTTGACCTAGAGACCCGAAAGATGGACCATGCACAACTACGCATTGTACTTATCACTTGTGTGAAATATCATTAAATTCTGACCAGGGGTATTTGAGATCTAGTGTCCACAAGATTCCGTCTACAGACGGACAGACGGACGGACAGACAAGCTGAATCCAGTATACCCCCTAACACTTTGTGTTCGGGGGGTTTAAAAATATGGAAGCCCGATGAATGCAGCGTATTGTTTAAGAGCATGGGTCAGACAATGTCACGTAGCCGAGAAAGGACAGTCATTCCGGAATGGCGGATACGTCATTGTCTGTGGCTGATTTCCTTTATTTCACTTTAATTCAAAGTCGGTCGAGTAGAAAAGAAAAAAGTCTGCAATGATACAGAAATGATAAATTTACGATCGGACTAAATTTCACAATAATAGTACACATATTTATGACTGGTTCAAACCGAAGGGAGGAGGCAATCATAAATTACCTTTCTGACGCAAATCAGTGCGAAACATAGCAATTGGAGTAAAAGTATATAATCAAATCAAATCTGTTTCACTTCCTGTAAGACGAATATGACATAAACCTTAGTTTCTTTTAAAAAAGGTTGGATTTAAAATGTACAATGCACTGTGCAGTCACGAAGCACTGTGTATAACAAACATATGTGAGATGCAGTCTTAACAAATGTGTAGTGTAGATAAACCTCTAGACTTATAAAAGTCTGTTGAAATTGAGGAGTCCTTTTTCTCTTAAAGTATTTTCTTTTAAGAATAATATCTCTATCAAACATTTGTCTCAATCAAACCAAGGGAAGGAGAAATTGTGAAGATGTTGTAAAATGTCCAGAACAGACATGAGTAATGACTCTAACGACCTTTAAAGATACATGTATGTACCGATTATTACACTTGTTATAAAGAATTGATCGGCGTAATGCCTCTCAAGTTAGATATTCCGAGTCAGAGATGAAAACAAAACATACCAGTATTGTCTCTGTCTTAGACATTACATATCCTTTAGAAATGTGAAGACTGAATAATAGAAATACTTAATTACATTTACTAAGGACAGCGAAAATTCAGATATACTTTAAAAAGCACAGAAATAAGTTATTTGTAATAAAAAATGAAAGTTGGTATGTAGAAATTCTAAATAAATCACAGGACATGTACAATTATTTTTCCTTGTATTATGAAGAAAGTTAAAAAGACCTGGGTAGTCATTTTGTTGATTCACTGAGATTTCAACATAATATACATACTTTTCTTCGTGTTCCTAACACTTTCTGTAAATTTTAACCTGCCAATCTTCATTATTAAGTGTCTTGCATAAGGTAATGTACTTGCCATTGAAATAACTGTCACTTAATTTTCGCTTAGTAGTGGACCTTTAAGGATTTGTATATAACAACATCACATTTACCCTGAAAATTGGACACATTTATAATGCAGTGTCTATTATTGCCAATATACATGTATATATATTATTGGGAAGCTTGCTAATGAGTTTGTCTTTCTTCATCTTAGATGTCCGTCAAAGTTAATTACTTTTATCCTGAAAAGCTGGGATAAGATTGTCTCACTGTTAAGCACAATTTATCTCTTGCATCCTCTGAACAGAACACGGACAACCGAAAATTTACATTGAACAGCTTGACCCGCATAACACACATAACAGAGGGAGCAATCCAATTACAGTGTATTCTCAAGAGATGAAAGAAACGAACGAAAAAATGGAAACATTTACCCTGAAAATTTCTTGAAAAAGGCAATATTGCCGAAAATTTGAATTAAAGAGTTGTTGTAAATAGAAAAAACAGTTATAATTATTATTCCCTGAGGAATATTGAAAGTATTTATTGTGAAAAATTGGAAAATAGTTACATTGACATTTGTCTCTGCAATATGTAACAATTTATATTCTGTTATACAGAAGACAGTGATAATGATGTTAATACAAAAAATAAACCTTTGAGACTAACTGAACGCAGTAGAGGAAAGGTTAAGTCTCTAAAAATATGTAAAGCCAGAAGGACGTGTGTCACATCCAATTGCACTATTTGTATTATAGCTACTGCATATATCTTTCGGAAAACTACATATTGTATTTCTGATAATATGCACTGTGTATGGGGATGAGGTATAATTGTGATCTCTGACATTACTTAATCTATTTACACTAGAAAACAGTTATAATAGCACAACAGTAAAATATGCCATAAAATAACATAGATACTGTTGACGCCTCCTCTAAATAACGCAATTGTTTTTGCAAACAATTCTCTATCAATTATATATGCAATATTATATATCTTTTTGTGGTTTTACACACTATGTTGAATAGTTTGGTCAAGTTCCATTCAATTTTCTTCAAAAATAAAACTTCACCCAATTCTAGTTTAATACTTTTTATTAACACCTTGTGTGTGTGTGTGTGTGTGTGTGTGTGTGTGTGTGTGTGTGTGTGTGTGTGTGTGTGTGTGTGTTGTGTGTGTGTGTGTGTGTGTGTGTGTGTGTGTGTGTGTGTGTGTGTGTGTGTGTGTGTGTGTGTGTGTGTGTGTGTGTGTGTGTGTGTGTGTGTGTGTGTGTGTGTGTGTGTGTGTGTGTGTTGTGTGTGTGTGTGTGTGTGTGTGTGTGTGTGTGTGTGTGTGTGTGTGTGTGGGCCCACTTCTGTGCACTTCTGGGTGCTGTGGGGCTCGTTTTGGGGAGGCTGCGTTTTTGGTACGTGGCATTCCCTGTTTGATATTATTTTTGTTTTTTTGTTTGTATAACTCTACAATGCCTGTCCCTATGAACACGAAGTCATGACATATTATTATAAAAGTGTGCGCCTACTTATTTGTTATATCACTAATATAGTTGAAGTCAGTTGCGCTACTAGGTTGAATGACTAAACGACCTACCGACAAGGCAAATATTTCGTTTGCACCCAAGTTTATATAGCACATGTATTGATACATTAGATATAGTAACTTCACAGAGATGATCATGATGAATATTAGAATATCCGTACGTACACACAAAAACACAAACTGGCTCAAATGTTTCGAAAAACAACATTGTATGTTCCACTGTGCTCACAAGTAGTTAAATAACTATTTGTTCTAAATTTACAGTCAAATACTCTGACGAAAACTATCTGTATCTGTTACAATTTACAAACAAATAATTTATGTAACCGTTTGCAAGATTTCTGTTCCAAAGACTTGAGTATTAGAGGTTTATGCTTATATTTATATCGTATTACTAGTGCAACCGTGAAGGCAAAACACCCACACACACTTTACGGAAATAATGTGGATAAACTGTCTGATGACTGCCGTTACCGATTAGCCATATGATATACTTAATGTAATGAAGTGCACATTAATGAAAGAACAAAACTGAACAATATTGTAAGTGATTGATGTAATCTACTGCACATAACACGAAGTTAAATTATAAAGAAAAACAGCTATAGGCATCTGATATAGAATATATTTCCGAGAGATCTCAATATTTTTTTCCTTTACTAAAACATGTATGCAATGTTAAAGTATTTCTTAAAAACTCATCAGGTTTTAAAATGTTCATGGACTTATGAATACAATCATTTAAAGTAAGCAAAAGTTAAAAAGTGAAAAATACCTCAGTGATATATCGTATTAAATATAGAAGATTGACAATTTAATTTTCTATTATGGGCTTTTTGTCGGTATGAGTGACACAGAAAGATCAAACGAAACACATAAAACCGTGTTTAGTTTAATTTACAAAATGCAGTAAGATACACCATGAAAATACTAGTTTATTAAAACAATAATCGATTCTTTGTTTTTATTAACATATTCACAGTAATCCCAACTATATGAAACAAATGATGTTTCTCTGCAAAAGTATAGGCAAACTGTACGTGTAGTAAGCAATTGATGTGATTTAACATGCAAAGAATTTTGTATGTAGAGAGAAACTTCTGTCGTCACTTTTCTAGATGTACTTTAGCTAGTCTTTCGATTCGACAAGGTTTTATTTAGGCATACGGTATATTCATGAATTTCATCTGTGTTTTATTTGCTGTCTGTCAAACATTTCTGACGCCAAAGAATACCGTTTTTGCTGTCATTTAATTAGGTAATGCAGGATGCGTTTCAAGTTTCTTTACAAATGCTTGTGTTAATTTATGAACATTTTATTATCTCTCAACTATTTATCATTGAATGGAATGAACATTTGCCAACCATATATATTGTTTTTCGGATGGAGTCTATTCCTATGTGAATGCATTAATATCAACGCATTGAGCCGGCAGTAATTTGTCCTTTTAGAATTTGAGAATATTTCTTTACAGCTATTATTGGAGTCGATTACAATAATTTTCCGTACGCCAGTTATATCTCTGTAAGGCCGTTATAATGTTTTTGATGCCACTGGTTACTCAAATAAAGTTAAATCCGTGTGCCTGTAGAGAGGAATAGTTATGCTGGCACTGATTTTAACCTTCTGAAAACTGACACAGTAATTGTACCATCGGGAGGCTTTTAATAGTACTAGATAAATAAAAATGTATGTAAATTCTACGACATATTTAAAGCACCATAAAGTCGTGCGCACGGCGATACATACACAACAGTCTAATTATGAGCAGCACTGTTCGCTACTCAGTCAGCAAAAACAATCGATGAATACATCATTGTGCATTTGACAGTACCGTCAAAAACTAAAACATCGGCATGTCAATTGTGGACATGGAGCAGGGTCTAGCTTGAAAGCATGTTCTAATATTGTTGATACACTAATTGTTGTAAGTATTAGAAATTAAAAATGCATTCAAAACAATACTGATATTCCGATGTATTTTCTTATGTACTGCTAAATAATTGTTTAAATAATATTAGTATGTTTTGAAAATACATGATACAATCAGACCATGTCGTGTTCCTTCTACCAACTGACTGTTTAGATTACAGCAATCACCCATATACCAATTCACGATTGAACAATACGTGCGTGTCTTATTTAAAAATCAAAAATGAAGATGGAAAACATATATTTTTAATTTAGTGTTTACCCAATGGCATTTACACCGACAAAATGACATTTGTCATCATTTAAGCTTCCAAACCACATGGGACACATATTGAATTGTCTGAGTTACTACTGATATAAATTAAGCTCTGTAAGATGCATCTAAACTATTCGTATAACATTTGCAGTAAGTCCAAAAAAGAAGATTCGTTGCATATAACAGAAACAAATATCATTATGATATAACTCAATTGTTCAAATGAAAGTAGTTCACGACTTGTTACGTGACGTTAGCTCAACCATGAGTTAATTGATCTGGCACACTTTAGGGTAATTGTCGTCAGTGATTGTCCCGTCGAAAACAGTAGTCTTCGGATGAAATAGTTTAAATATGTATCACAACTTCACAAACAAATAATCATACCAACGTATGAAGTGTAAGTACCCATTCAGTAAAACATGCAGTATAAATTACGTGCTACTATCCAGAATCCATAGATAATAAATCATGAAGCAATATCCGTACCAGAGATGCTCATCGTCTAATAAACAATGGTTTGGAGTTTTAATGCGCAGTAATTAACCATGAAGGCTAGAGGTCTGAGTGATTTATAACTGCACATCAGAACGATAGAGTGTCATGCGGCACAATATGACTGTTATGGCATATCGGTTACCCCGTTGTTTATGGCATAATAAAACATAATCTCTACCCTTTGTATATTGCGACAAAATTGTGAGTCATGTTAGCATCTTTGAATAAATCAATGGCCTAGCCGTTAAAGATGGTTTTCATTCAAACAAATCTGGATAACCTAGTACTCCTGCACAGAGCTGCCTGCATTATCTGCAATTCAGTTATTCTTACGTTTTTGTAAATTAGTATAAAATACGAATTGAACGGTAAACGATTGAGCAGTTGTTTTAAATGTTTACATTACGAAAAATTTTGTATGAAACAAAGTGCAGAAAGATTACTTGGTATAGAACATGTTACAAAGGAAAATGTAAAGTTATTATTGTTAGTTATTTTGTATAGAGTATAACGGAAAACTATATTATATATACTTATCTGTCCATCGCATATACATGCAGGGTAATGGAATGGATCAGACACGGGTATCCGACTATATTTAACATATCTAGTTATTAATCGGAGTCAAAGACCGTGTATGGCAATGGGATCCTAGGCAAAAAAAATGTCAAAACTCGTTTACTGTTTATTAATTTGTCTTATGTCTACTTAACTTCCCTACAAGCTAATTGCTTTAAGATCTAAGCATATCCTCAAAGTAGTGAGGCAGTAATATAAGAATAAGAACATGTAAAAGCGAAAATCTTCGCATAGAACAACGACCGCTGGAAATTAACATTAATATTACACAGAGGCATGGAGTGACCCATTATCATCCATAAAATACATTGCTTTATTAGAAAGCAAATATGCTTTCACTAATCTAGTCATTATGTGCAAAACAACAAAAGACTAAACTGGATGTGTGGGACTATCTAATTTTCTCTGGCAAGACAATTTAAATAATAACGATGCTCTCAATACAGTCCCGTGACTATTACGTGTATGTCTCCGACCTGTCGGTTGAAGAAATGCATATTTTGCTAAAGATAATCCAGCATTATCGTTTTCTACTGTATGAAATATTTAAGTTCGAATATTGTTTATCACGTGTCTCAGCAGAAGTAAGTCAGGTAAGGTATTGATCTTGAAAAGCCTTTACGAGCAAGGGACGTAATAGTCTGAATATATTAACGAATATTTCGTTTGCAATGAATGTTGAAATACGAGTTGAAATTACCACGCTCCGAAATATGTTCCTTAACAAATAAGCTGTCAAAAGAGGCACAAATAATAGGTGTAATGGGAAATGGTTTAATATATAACCACAGTAGTCTACGTATTAGAAGATCTTAGCATGTATATCTTTTTTTTAAACGAATAAGGATGTACTGAACTGAAAAGTGGAATTTTTATAATATTTAACTTTTTTTGTAACATTGTTATTTTGAGAGTTGGATGTATGGGCAATACAAAAAACACAAAAAAATGATATGTTGCTGCGCTTTATTTTTTGCTAGATTCATTTATGAAAGCCTTGTGATATGCAAACAGTTTTCTTATTTAAGCACATGGGAAAAGTAGATTTTCATGCAAATTACAAATATTTGAAAGATGATATGCTAATTTTTTGTTTCTTTGTGGTTAAAATCACATTCTGAGTTTATTTCATCCAGATAGTTAGAAGTTCATATCATATGTTGCAATTACACCCCCCCCCCAAAAAAAAAAGACGTTATTTTGCCCTTATGTGAACCCATATGTTTCAGGTCTAAAAACAGACTGGTTCAAAACATTCTTATAAGAAAAAAACATATTTTATAATATTTAACTTTTCCTTAAACTTCCGCAGATGATGGAGTTCACTACCAGTTATCAAAATTTGAAAAGAAAAGTATAGGTCGCTGATCAAAATTTTGAGTTTTTCTTGTTTGAATTACCTCCCTTGTCTAAAAAATGTAAAATATGAATATGTATTTATTTAATTTTTAAACATATCTTCAAGTGGATTTAAAGTATGCCAATATTTTCTTATTATTTTCAAAAGAATATGATACTACAAAAGATACTATATTTCTATAAATTCCATAAAAATTATTTGACATAAACGGTTGCCATGGCAACAAAACATTTAAAACAGAAAAAAAACATGACAAGATTGCTTGTCTTCCACAGAAACAGCTTCTTAATTCATTTTAAATTGCAGTTATATGTACAAAGTTTAGCAAAATAATGATTATCCATTACATTTGGACCAATAACTTAGCAAAAGGATTAACATCAAGAAATATTGCTCTATTTTAGTTCCATGACATCTGCTGAAAAGATTAAAGCTGAAAATGATTTGTTTCATCTTTCAGCATCAAAATAAGTATACACAAGTTTTAACACACTAAAGTGAAAACAAAATGTAATATATGTGGCCATGAAAACTCAATTCTCAAGTAATATTATCACATCCAATGGTCTACCTGTAAAAATTAATCAGTGTTATAACTATGTTTCATATTAGTCAAAACTAACAAAAAAACCAACAAAGCTGAATAGTTTTAACACAATATTCATTGCATATAAATGCAATTTCTGGTACTGACACTGTCATTTTGAACTGATGTGTTTCTAAAATCATGGCAATAGTTTGAAGTTTCCTTTGCAGAACTTTGGTTTGTTATGAAAGGTACAGATTATTCACAACTACATGAACACTCCTACTCTTTTTAAGACTGCTGTAAAGTAGAAGCAATATCTTGTAAGCAGTGTACTCTTCCCATCACACCTGAAACAAATGTTTTTTAAATGAATAACATATTGGCATTTTCTGGTTTAATATATGACATACTGTTAATATATGACTTTAATTCAATGCAATAGGACATGTATGTGTCTTTAAAGAATATTCCATACTCCAAAAGTTAAGAAAAGTGTAAGCCTGACTTTACTTTAAGTATTTCCACAGAAAACATCAAATTCAGAGTAGAGTTGTGTAACTTTTACTCCCTGTCCACTCAGTAAGATTGACATATGGTACTTAAATGATGCAATATTTAGTTAATATAATGTATGTATGTACATGTTTTTGTGAAATAAAAACTAAGTTAATTACATAAAGTATTAGGTCAGTGAACATTCAGTATTTGATAATTAATTAGATCATTTTATGATTTATCATTATAATCATTACTTGAATTGAACCTATTATACACATATAGAAAACAGTTTCTAATGTATACCTTGAGCAGGGTATGGTTAAATATATGATTAGCATAATCAAAACAATACTGGAGCATAACATCCTGGCAGCATTGAGCTTGCACTGAAAATAAAGTGTAAATTACACTGTAATAATGTGCTGATTATCTCAAAGAAAACAGTTCAAACTTTGAAAACATAGAAAAAATGAAGTACATAAATGTTTACATTTTGCATTTGGAACTATTACTCATGTCACATAATCTTTGATTTAATTTATCTACAGGTACTGTATGAAACATTAAAGATACACTGACTACACATATCCAAAAACTTAAATAGTTTTTCCAACACACACACTCATGCACATGATACAATGTATTTATTAAAAAAAATCTTGTACTAACTTGACTTCTTGTCAGGAAATAATTCAGGTATCAGGAATTATAGATCTATGAAGAAAGTCATGCCTGCATCAGGAATTGAGCCTGGATTTTTCAAAAATTTTAAACAATGCCACAATGCACTACACCATCCCCCCACCCACTCCCAGTCAGTTTTCAAGATACAAAATTCATTTATTTTAAAACACATTCTGTACTAAGTCTGGTAGAGCTCTTTAAATAACAGTGTGAATTCTTGCTGCACTTGACTGAAACCACCATCAGATAGTATGATTTCTAACTCAGGACTGTAGGAGTGTAGCTAAGTACTTCTACTTTCGGTTTGAATTTTCAACAAATTGTATGGGTTTTATGTGCAGACTGACCAGAACAGTAATGCACAAACTTGAACAAAGAAACAAGAACTCACCTTGTGGAATTTCATTCCCGATTGAGCCGAACAGATGAAGAAATAATCCAAAACCATCGCAAAAGAACACTTATTTGACATTGGACATTGACGTAAGCAGTCACTTGGTGGATATTGATTTATTATCGGCCTTTATTTCTAAATTTAGAAGCAAAACATGTCTTCACAAGCCTAAATAGGATAGTCTAAAATATCTTAGACATAAAGAGCAACATTTATGTAAAACATTATAGTATTTCAGCTCATATAAAAAGACAAAACACTGTTTAAACACAGGTAGACTATCATTTCAAGCGTTTAACCGATTACGATCATGACGTCATTTTGACGAAAAGTTGCTCGGCGCTTCATCTTTAAAAAAGGAATAACACAAAAAACAACAACACAAACGCATGGGAGTCAATTTATTTATATAACAAACATATTTAAAATATTTCTTTCGTGTTAAATGTGTAAATACTTTATTGATTATACGTTCACGATATTACGGCATCGACATGATTTCAAGAGTTACCTCCCGTTATTCAGACTGGCTTACGGCCTAAATCCTCAGTTCAGTACATCCTTAAACAATATATGATTATGAAAACACAGTTAGAAGACCAAGAAATGTCATACTAGTATATATCGGAAATAAAAGCTGAAGTTAAAAGCTGCATATACATGTTTATGAATTATTGCTCGAAGAAAATGGAACTTTGATATTTCGATGAGAAAGCTGAAATGCATCAAAATGATATTCATTGACGAGATCTTTAATTATTGTGTCCATCTACAGTACAATCGGTCCCGAAACAGTAAATGTCCAGCGGAGTTAATTTGAATGACAAGGCATATACATACTGATGAATATAATTGTTTGGGATTAAGGAAATTACATCTGCTCAAGCTACTGTTTACTGTAATTGATAGTGTGACTTGTACGATCCGGAAAGTATTTTGTTTTATACAGTTAAAGCACGCGTTAATGGTCAATAACAATTGGTACTGCAGAAGAGCGTATTCGATCCGAGTAAGACAATCATCAAGTTAAGCCTAGAAATAACATGTAGACGTATAGCTGTCGGACATAGGCATGGGTACAGTGGAAATGACATTTGAAGTTTTATTATTTCCTTTATTAACGTGATAGCTACGCTACTTTAAGTTATTTAGGCACTGTGTGATGATTAGCGAGTAATTCCTTAAGAAAAAGACCTTCATCATGCATGACTTAACGCTTGTCATATACCTATTCACAGCTAGGAAGTGTTTATTTAGTTTTCATGTTCGTGATTTCTGTACACTTTGCAAGTGTATAATTATAAGGATGTCATTTATTTCTGCTTGATATCTTAGTCTTGGCTTCAGAAATTGCATGTTCGCAAATGCATGTTATAATAATACAAATAATAATAATAATAATAATAATAATTAGCAAAACTGAAAACAACATAGAAACTGCTGATGAGATAGAACTTCTTGTTATTCTTGTCATGTTATGTAATACTATTTTGACATGGAAACTAAGTATTTAAATTAAAAAGAATAAAAGTAAATAATGCAGAACACAGCATAAAAAATAACACAAGAAGTAGATTTCTAAACTCTGTTCTAAAATCATAATTCGAGGGAATGGGTAGATATTAATTAATACCTGATTAAAAAAAATATATATATAGTTTTGCACAGGACTCGAACCCTTACCAGTATGTATGGCAGTCAAACACTCAGTGTCCTGTACTAAAGAGGTGTCTACTACAAATAGATGTAATCATCTGCTATATTGTATTCGGTGTATATCAATAACTAAATGATGATCGATTTGTATTGCTCTACCTTCGGGGATAAATGGTTTTGTTGTATTATCTATCAACATATCCTAACTGACGTATAATAATGTCTTAAAGGTAAATGTGTTGACATCTTGTCGGTTGAAATAATCAGAAATGTATGTTTTGCCGGAAGCCAGTTTTTATATATGATCCATAGTATTTGTATATTTCATTGTTTGATATGAGACTGGCTGTGTCTGTATAGATTTGCTCATATGAAATCCAGTAGGCTGACCCATGAATTAAGATATTTTTGAAACTTTTCAAATTTAATCTTTTTTCAAAAGACGCACTTAATTTCCTTGCAATGTCTACATAATTATTGTCGGTTAGCACAATTTGCATTATCAATATTCAACCTTTATAAATGAATGAAAAATTATGGGTGGCGCTTTTAATGGCATTGATGATATGAGGTGTTTTGAAGTTTA
Organism: Saxidomus purpurata; assembly: GCA_022818135.1. Lineage (NCBI taxonomy): Eukaryota > Metazoa > Mollusca > Bivalvia > Venerida > Veneridae > Saxidomus > Saxidomus purpurata. Next base: position 2,295,743 of record JAFMSR010000017.1, read on the forward strand.
GTAATAATCAGAACAGGGACACTATGTATAATATTGATGGTAAACAAACATGTTCATGGTGATAAGAACTTCTTCCATAACTGTTGAATGTGTTAATTATACTTTAAGCAGGTAAGAAAGATTTCAGGGGAAAAGGCTCCTTTTCTGCTTTTGATAATATGAAAGTAATGATATTGATTATTTTATTTGTGTTGTCATGAAAAAATTGCAACGATAATTCTAAATAAGGACGCAATACTGTTTTACTCATATATATATTTCCTGACAAAATTGCAACGATAGTGCTAAATAAGGACGCAATACTGTTTTACTCATATATATTTCCTAAAGTTTGTAATCCTAAGCACACATATATACCTTATGTCTAACGCTAAGAGGTTTGATATCTGTCAATATTCATGTTATTGAATTATGTGTAAGCTTTACTTAAATAAATGGATATTTCCAACCGCAGACAAATCTCCGTTGACAGTTATATTCCACACCCCCGGCTGATAATCTTGATATAAGTAATGTGTGTGTGGAAAGATGTTGTACTTACTTATCAATATAGTGCAGTTTTGCAGGCAACGAACCTTCGTTATCAAGTGCATTATAGGTGAATCAGGCATATTTATATTATATTTACAACTGTGTAAAGCATAATTGAATGAACCAATTTACACCATATTTGAAAACAGTTGCATACACTGTAAAATAAATACCGTTGAATTTACGGTCAAAGAACTCGCAGCTAGTTTCCAGTTCTTTCACCGTAATCTTTACGGTGCGTAACCTTATATCATTACAGTACAAAACATGCAGCTGGGCTAGGTCCTTATAGAGCATGCACTCTCCAGTTGGTAAACTAAAAACCAGGTACACAAGAACATGTGTGTGAAGTTTGGTGACTCTGTGTCAACTACATAAGGCTCCGAATGAAATTTTTTACGGGATTTCTCCGTAGTCTATATTTAGGACGTAAAAACGCCGCTAACAACATGTTAAAAATACAGCTGCACCCGGCATGTTTGAATATAGTAATCCATGTTTAACTTTAGCTTCGCGTGAAACATGTTCGAATAAAACTGCGAACAACATTTTCAAATACAATTGTTTACATTATTGTGATTCAATTAGCAGGACTGTTTACACTTCTGGCTTTTCCATTTGAAATGTTTAACATTACAAAAAACATTTATAACATTTCGAAACGGAAGGAAATTTACTGTTTTGTATTGTTTTTATCTTGAACATACTAACTACACATACTCACTGATTATCTCTAAATGTATTTGTTAAAATTGAATTTGATTAAACGTTATTCCAAACGCAAAGAAGCATTGTAACTTTTAAAACAAACTTCAAAGCGCAGATATAACTTACCTTTATCTCTTTTCAATTAAATGCATGTCCATTATAACGGTAAGTGTATGGCGAAGTATATGTGTCGGAAGATTATTTACGTCTTGCCTGTAATTTCCACAAGTGTATGCGCAATTGTATACGTTTACGCGTATTATTAAACTCCACTTGGACGGAAGTTAATTAAACTTGGCAGAGACATCCCTGGAAATTGTCCCAACAAGTCAGTCAATTAAGTTAATATTTATGACATCCTATTAGTGTCGAACATGCCTGTGGAGTTGAAGTAATGCGACAGGATGTTCCCAATAACAAAATTTTATATAGTTACTTAAAATACGAATGGTCACTCAGACCAAATATTTTTACCTGATCTTGTCTCTGATCTATTACTGTTTCTCTGTCATTTGATGTATTAAGATGTACAATTTAATACATACTGTTATATAAAAGAATTTAGTCTGGCATCCACTTTCTTTGCAACAACAGCTTCTTATATCATGCATAGATAATAATTGCACCACACAAAGACCGCCTCACAATTTATCAGGAGGCGGCAGAAAACAGACGCAGAAAACATTCTGCGATATAAACTGTTTGCGTGATCGCGTCTTCACCATGTCAAAGAGAGAAATATATCATTTCAATTCTAACGTTCGAATAAACTTTTTGAATTAGATTTATAGCTAATGTTGTAATGATGTTAATGTAAGATTGCACCTTTTTCACATGCTCACTGAAAAAAATGTATTTCATCATTCGAGAATAACTTTTGATGAAATCCTAAGTGGTTAATAGGTTTTTGTATAACATTTTGCAACTAAATGACGCCATTGCGTTTTAGTTTCCTTGTTTAATGTTTGTACCGCCAGATAACAGATATAAAAGAATACCACAGTTTCAATAAACATGCCTAAAAAGTTTGTTTTCAGTATCTAAAGCAGTTTGATTTCCAGTAATCAAAGTAAAGTGAGGCAACGTTTACATGGTAACGTCTTGTGTAAAAATAATATTCAAACACTGTTTAAGTTTTTTTTAACTTTCGCTATTCTACGCAAAATTACTAACAGAAAATCAATTTAAGATCTAACAGGCATTTGTCTGGAAATACCTGGCGATTTAGCAATAATTCTTGCATACTGTAAATTCATTAACGTAATCACTAATGTGTCCCTCGCCCGTTGCATGTTTCCGGCGCGGCTAAGGATGCCTTTTGTTTCTTTTATTATTTGACTAGGTAATAAAGGAAGCGTTTCGGGTTTATTTTAAGTAGATGTGTTACTTTCCGAACTCTTTTATATTGAGTCAAAATCATTTGCCGTCCATATCAATTGTTTAGTGGAATGCGAATATTCTTAATAGGTGGATGCATTAATATCAAATCATTGAGCAAGAAATTAAGTGGTACTTTTAGAATTCATGATATTTCTTTATGACCATTAATGGGCCCATTACATTACGGCATAGAGTATCCTATATCTCGAGGGATATACTGATGCTTTTGAACGTATTGATGAAAATGCGTATCACTTGAGACCAATATTTAATGCAGTGTTAACTTAAACATTCTTAACACCGGTAAGGATTTTGTACCATCAAGGAATTTAAAGTGTCAAGTTAATTGTATGGCGTCTTAAGAACACTGTAGAGTTCCACTTAATTGTTTACCGTGAATGATGGATATATGGCCTTGCAGTTTTACCTTGCCAGCGGGTTGCAAATGGTTCTAAACCTACGACCCTGAAACATGTAGTTTGATCATAATCAGTACCGCTTTCAATTCAATTAGGTCCGGTGGGCAGCCGTTGGAACAGTTTAGGGTAGTCCAAATTAAAAAGACAGAAATCAATTTAAGAAATTTAGCAGGTTTGGGTTTTTGCTACAAATGCAAGTCAATATCCATTGAATTTATTCTGAAAGTACTGGAAACTATTAGTTAATAAGCAAAGTTAATTGTGTTTGCAATGCCTTACAATCTAAACGTTGCCTAGCAACATCCTACTGTTGGATGAGTTTCTGATTAAGAAATGTATAGCCGTGTTTGTATTTAAAGACTGTCAATAGGCCTGAGGACAAGGAACATTTCATCTGCATTGAACATGCTTTGTAAAAATCATCAAAGAAGGACCGGGCCGGTTTGTTTACGTCAACTGATATGTATTTGCCTCAGGAATGGAATGTCCCAGGTTCGAATCGTGGCCGAAGTACGAGATACGTCTTTACGCAAAAAAACTGATGTCAGACCTCTAATCCATCCAACTTTTCCAAAACTATTGCAATTCAAGTTTCAGTCAGATGAACGTTTCCATGTTTGCATTCTTCGCCGTTATAAATTCTGAACAATACTGTGCTTATTAACGATTATGGCTAATATAAATGAAATGTCTTAATGAACAAACATGTTTGTTTCCTTTTCTGACGGAAACCAGATACGGCTCGAAACCGGTCAATCAAAATCCAATCACATGTCAATAGGGTATTATTTGACATACGTATAATTTACTTGCTGCATGTTTGTTGCGATTCTTTTGCCTTTTCCAATCGCCTAATAGAAAACGCCTTAGATCAACATTTTGAATTTTGACTACAGTTTGTACTTATCACACATAATCATGGTAACAAATGTCGGGGAATGGTCATTGATTTAAATATACAGAAAAGTAAAAGTATAACAAATGTACAAATATTCATAGGTGTGTTTATATTCTGTTTGCAACATACATCTATTCTTATATATATGCAGACCCAGCGTTTCGATGTGTTCGTTGCTTTGGTAACGTTTGTTAACAACAGAATAATATAAGGCAATATAGGTAATATTCACGTCCGTTTAATGAACTCTAACAAAAGAGTTTTATAGAAAACGAAATTTTTGAACATCATTTACAGATGTTGTGTGATTATAACTTTACGATATAAAACATTATGCAATATAGATAGGTATATTGAAATACATTGTTTCATAGTTTACATGTGAACCTGTTGAAACGGAAACTCTGTGAACTAAACTGTTTGGATAGACTATATTGCGAAAGTAAAAGAACATACAAACACATATGAGAATTCAAAGAATGTATCCTAGGGTTAACAATTTAATTCATAAGGGAATGATCGTTCATTGAAGAAATATGTTGAGAGTAACACAGTCTGATTCCACTCTTTGTATATAGAGACAAAATCGTGAGGCATGTTAGAATGTGATTTATGCTTCATTTCTGATCAAAATTCAATATGACTATTTCGAGAGGATATATAATTTTAAAGAGCAAAGATTTAATCAATCTATCTTCAAAGATACCGAGTCCTAAGTCCTAAACCCAGGGTCTGAAATGAATCTTTTTTTATTAAAATTCAGTTGGCATAATTAACAGTTTTATTGTAGAGTTATTAAACACGTGCTGAACACATACTGTTTTTACTACCGTACTGTATGTCTTTTATATAAATCCTTTGTTATAGTGATTAAAGTTCGTGATATTAAGAAATGTAAACTCAACAAAAATACTACTTTTTGTATTTCATCTTGTCTGTTCTTGGCAGACATCCATTTATTAACAAATTATCATGTTTTACGTTTTACATAAACACGCATACTGTTGTCATAAAATTCCGAAAAAAGGATCCCAAGACAGCTACACAGTAGGAAAAAACAGTAGTTCTTCGCATTAAACTTATGAATAAAGCATCTCCAATGCTCTAGAATCGTCCGCTGCAGGACTCTTATAATCTAACTGCTTGAAAGCCAGGCACGACACTATAAAATACAACAAGACGTTTGCTTATTACCATTTAGTATTTTTAGAGGTAACTGTACTGAAAACAAAAATACATTTACATGTACTAGTAATACTATCCATGTCATCATCATGGTATAAAGTTGCTCCAGGCTGGAATGAAAGCAAAAACAAATATTATCTCAATTCACAGTAGACTAATCAAATATTAATTATTGGTATAATAGTACATTCTAATGTTTATTAAAGGTCCACTACTAAGCGAAAATTAAGTCACAGTTATTCAAATGGCAAGTTCATTGCCTTATGCAAGACACTAAATAATGAAGATTGGCAGGTTGAAATTTACAGAAAGTGTTTGAAACACGAAGAATAGTATGTGTATTATGTTGAAATCTCAGTGAATCGACAAAATGACTACCCAGGTCTTTTTAACTTTCTTCATAATGCATAGACAAATAATTGTACATCTAATGATTTATTAAGAATTTCTACCTACCAACTTTATTTTTTTATAAAAAATAACTTATTTATGTGCTTTTTAAAATATATTTGAATTTTCTCTTTCCTTAGTATTGGACCTTTAAAGAAAGAGGTTCGATTACGTATTTGTAAGTCGTTATAGACGAAAACAAAATATTTCAGCGTAAAGATGGGTTAGATTATTTCTCTTCTTACTACACTAGTAAAATGAAAAGAAAAGAAAAGTTTCATTTAGAACGTAATTGAATTGTACATATGAACACTCATTGATAATCTCCATTTTCCATTGAAAAATCTATACTTTTGTTTTTTGCAATATTACCAAATATTCCAGAAATACAACACTCCCCAACACCATATTTACACACAAAAGGAAGAATCGCTTAACTATGACAACGGGTAGCAGACAGGGAACATACAACAGCTTTGATACATGCTATTTCGAGGTAGTATGATGCTGGTCTTAAAAGAAAAAGAAAGTGCTACATTATAAACTTTTACAGTATCAAAAAGTGTTATTTTTTTCACATCGGACAAATATCGGAAAGATAATTGCAAAAGTCGTTCTTATCCTATAGTAGATACGTTCACAAAATAAGAATCAAGTGATTGTCACAAGTATAGAACAAACACATTATATACTTATAGACTGAATCCGAGGTTAAAGCTTTGGCATGGTCAGTTACCTTATGTTTTTGTCTACTAAAATTTCCTTCTAATCTAATTACTTTAGGATCCTCCATTCTAAGCATGCATCGAATCTCATTTTAGAAAGCAAAAGTGTCAGCGAAGAAAAACGACAGACAGAAATTTGCATATGAATTACCCAAAGGCTCAAATGAACGATTGGCCTGTTTAAATACATTACTTATTTAGTGAATATGATTCGCTAATTCAATTATAGTAATTGTATTCTCAAGGGGCAAAATAAATAACAGAAGCATTGACAATAGTTTCATTGCCGTTCGACTAATTAACATGTACTTGTAACATGCTAATGTCTGTTATTTAGAGGAGAGTGAGGATGGTCTCAGTGCACAGTATTATATTACGTTAGAGAAAACACATTGCATTGAAGTCAGAGTCTGTCCCATTAGTTGTGTAAAAATGCATATGTTTCCAGTGCATATGTTTCATTCATAGTCTTTATGTTGTAAAGGTCTCGTATGTATATCTCGTTAAACGTATTGGATGTTGTGTTTGTAGTACAATTACAATGTCAAGGTTGAGAGTAACACTAGCGATATCTTGGACAGAAATATTAATTATACAAAATAGGAGTAAAGTATACAGCAGTACTATCGAAATAGAGAAAAACAATAACGAGTACTGTACGTATATACGTAAATAACGAAACATTGAATGGCATAAACAAATATAAAGTTACAATGACGAGATAAACATCAGTGACGTAGGTACATGTATATGCTATAATAGAAAACAAAAGTAAACAAATAGCAATATAACATTTTAAAAGGTTAGAAAAGCCATTTTCACACGCTGATGAAACTTTGAAACATACATCTAGGTCTTGTTTTATAGCCTAAAGATATATGCCAATGCTAATTTAATTTTGTCATCAAAAATGAAGATAGTCTTTAGTCACCTAGAAACCTACAATGCGATAAAACAGTATGCATTAGCTTAAATTGGTGTAAAAGCATGCATTCGTACTATTGTTAACTCGAGCAAAGCAAACATGTAAAACGGAATTCGTATATTTCAGGAAGAGACATTAACGTGATAAAATGACCATGATAGTCTCGATCGCAAATTATTGTTCTCTCTAATACAAACTTTTATTCTAATGTGCTGAAATAATAGTGTCTAGCTGATTTAATTTGAATGATAAATAACATTAATGCTGATAAGCACGATTGTTTGAGAGGAAGTAAATTAGTTCTGCCAAATCCGACTGTTTTCGATAATTGATAGTGTGACTGGTACAGTCCGGAAAGTATTGTATTCTTTGCGGCTGATTCACATCATTATGATACCGCTATTGAAAGACAGCATAAACCTTTGGGACTAATAGCCAAAGTTGGAGATAAGTTGTGTTCAGTGGGCTATAATTATGTTAAGCCTGCAAATGTATGACTTGTATATGTATACTGTGTCAGGTACACAGACAGGTTGTTGATTTTTATGTGCATTTGTTTGTGCAACTCGAGCACTTGATAACTGTATTTGACAAATGTCATTGAACTTATCTGCATAAAAGAACATGAAATATACTTGTAATTCTTGTAAATCTATCATAAACAGAAGTGTTTACATTGTAGTTTTATTGTTTTGTCTTGTATATTATGGAAGCAATCTGTGACATTCAGTAGAGGAAGAACAGCCGGCATATCACATGTGACATTCAGTAGAGGAAGAACAGCCGGCCTATCAACATGCCAAATAATTCTTTAACGTTTTATATTGCAGGGACTGGGGTATTTATTCAATAGATATATTAATAAATCAGGTATTCAAGGAGATTATACAAATCTGTTTTGGCACATACAAGTTTGATAAACTGGTGCAAACATATAGAAAATTACATCGTACGTTACAGTATGCGTATAACAGATATATAAAGTAAATTCGCAGACAAATCTTATAGCGCAAACTATGCTACAATGTATTATAAACAGTTTACTACAAGGTAATCAGTATATATATTAGTTGTAACCATTTGCAAGGTTTTGCTTATTGATAATTCAAGGGTTCTTCTTGTATTCGTTTATTGTTACTAAGTTCGCAATGAACACTGACAAGTATTATCCATATCTAAAGTTGTTGGGAATCACATGCTTCTGAATCATGTGGAACCAAGAATTATGATATCACCAGGAGTTAAAATTAAAATATAACGTTGTGTCATTGAAACAAGTTGTACTTTACTTCTTTTTTAAATATCATTGAAATGAAAATATTGGTCATTATTTAGAAAATGATATTTTTTTTTAATTTTAAAGGGTTTATTTCTGTTCAAAAATAACCATACTTCCTCAGGGTCAGTATTCATGCTCAAAACACAGTCAATGCTTTGAAAACAAGTATTAAATATAATCGTTTGCTAAATCTTTGGATTACAACTTGGTCGAGACATTGGTCATGGAGAGTAGATATACCATATTAATTTTGTGGATACTGGGTCAAAGGTCAAGGTCACGGTGACCTCGCATTAAGAAACGGTTTTTGCTCAGCGTAATTCAGTTAAATTTTGAAATCTTCATAATTTGCTACATGTCCAACAAAATGTGATAGAAAGATGTAAGACTTACTCCAAAAGTTCACGCTTTGCTATTGATAAAACTGTCATGGATCTCAGATATTATTCAAAGGAAATATCACTTCGTCGAAGTTATGGAAACCTTTCACTTTAAGTTATTCTGCAACACTTACAACTTATAAGTTTGTATCTTGGAACTGAAAACAAATTTAATTTGACACTAGAAACTATTTTTCTTCGTTAATCGTTTGTGGCCGAACTGTTTTAACTTGAAAAGAAGTCTTGATACATATATATATTAGTTCATTAATGTGCTAATTTGTTAATTGATTTTATGTCATTTTATCTCGACAAGTCGGAGAATAAGGCGGGCTATTGCGGTCACCCTTGATTCGACGTTGGCGTTGCATATTTGATTAAAGTTTTGGTAGCTGCTGTCATTGATCTATCTCAGCAACTACTTATATGATTGATTTGAAACTTACCGAATGTGTTCATGGATATATGATGAGTATGGTAGATTACTCTTGACTGTATTTTATTAAGATTATGATCATATAGGACTTTTATGAGGATAGCTCATTACCAAGTGATAAGATTGATCTAAAACCTCACCGATCTGTATGGGGTATCAGAAAGTCACATGAAATAACTCTTGACTAAATTTCATTCAAATTATTATTTCATGCACATATCTTATCAACCGGTAACCGGATTTATTTGGAACTTCATAAAACTTTACAGGGGTATCAGACATTCAAGTTAGATAAATCTTAACAAAATTTTGCTCCAATTATGGCCTCTGTTCAATCAAGAAAAAATGTTATATTTCGACGATTGGATTGATTTGAAACTTCATCTAAGCCTTCGAGACTATCAAACATTCAGCTTACATATCTCTTAATAGAAATTTATCAGACAAGTCCAAGTCTTATTATGTGTGTTTAGACTCTACATTTACGTCCAATACTTAGACAATAACTTTTATTGATATATAGTGAAAATTGATTTATTGCTTATTTCCTGTATTTAAGTAATTGATTTATTACCTGACAACAAAAACTTTTTACTGTGATAGTATCATTTACTTCAAAATAACCGACAATAATTATGTAGACATTACAAGGAAATTAAGAGCGAATTTTGAAAAAGATTAAATTTGAAAAGTTTCAAAAAGATCTTAATTCATGGGTCAGCCTACTGGATTTCATATGAGCAAATCTATACAGACACAGCCAGTCGCATATCAAACAATGAAATATACAAATACTATGGATCATATATAAAAAGCCCGGCTGGCTTCCGGCACCAAAGATAAAAAAAAAAAAAAAAAAAAAAAAAAAAAAAAAAAAAAAAAAAAAAAAGTTTGAAACATTTCTGATTATTTCAACCGACAAGATATCAATACATTTACCTTTAAGACATTATTATACGTCAGTTAGGATAAGTTGATAGTTAATACAACGAAACCATTAATCCCTGAAGGTAGAGCAATACATCATTATTTATTTTTTTTTTTTTTAAACACAAAAAAAAATATAAAAGAGATTATATTTTTTTTTTGTTAAAAACCTTTTAAAACAGGACAGGAGTGTTTGACTGCCATACATACTGGTAAGGGTTCGAGTCCTGTGCAAAACTATATATAATTTTTTTAATCAGGTATTAATTAATACCTACATATTCCTTCGAATTAAGATTTTAAACATTTTATGCTGTGTTCTGCATTATATACTTTCATTCTTTTTAATTTAAATACTAAGTTTTCCATGTCAAAATAGTATTACATAACATGACAAGAATAACAAGAAATTCTATCTCATCAGCAGTGTCTATGTTGTTTTCAGTCTCGCTAATTATTATTATTTGTATTATTATAACATGCATTTGCGAATATGCAATTTCTGAAGCCAATACTAAGATATCAAGCAGAAATAAATGAAATCCTTATATACACTTGTAAAGTGTACAGAAATCACGAGCATGTTAAAGCTAAATTAACACTTTTTAGTTGTGAATAGGTATATGAAAAGCGTTAAGTCATGCATGATGAAGGTCTTTTTCTTAAGGAATTACTCGCTAATCATCACACAGTGCCTAAATAACTTAAAGTAGCGTAGCTTTCACGTTAATTATGTAAATAATAAAACTTCACATTTCATTACCATTGTACCCATGCCTATGTCCGACAGCTATACATCTACATGCTATTTCTAGGCTTAACATGATGATTGTCTTACTCGGATCGAATACGCTCTCCTGCAATCCCAATTGTAATTGACTAATAACGCGTGCTTTAACTGTATAAAACAAAATACTTTCCGGATCGTACAAGTCACACTATCAATTACAGTAAGCAGCAGCTTTAGATGTAATTTTATTAATCCCAAACAATTACATTTATCTGTATTTATATGCCTTATCATTCAAATTAATTCCGCTTGACACTTACTGTTTCAGCACAGAATGTACATTGTACTGGAGATATACACAATAATTAACGATCTCGTCAATGAATATCATTTTGATGCATTGCAGCTTTCTCATCGAAATATCAAAGTTCCATTTTCTTCGAGTTATAATTCATATACATGTAAAAGCAGATTATGTATATCAGCTTTTATTTTCGATATATACTAGTATGCAATTTCTTGGGCTTCTAACTGTGTTTTCATAATCATATATTGTTTAAATAAGTTTTAAATGTCTTTAGCTAGCAAAAAAAACGATGTAAACCATTAGTTAGACCAATCGTAAATGCGTGTGTATATTCGTTTCAAAAAAGATAAACATGCTAAGATCTTCTAATACGTAGACAACTGTGATTATATATTTAGGTATGAGACCCCTAAATCGGTAAAAAGCGGAAGCAGGTTATTTTGTCTAGGGAACATGCGGACCTACACTATGTGTTTGATTGCTGATTGGCTGAAACTAAGTGGATGCATACAAGAAAAATTAGTTTGAAATAATCGCTGCATGATAGATCACAAATGAAATATGAAGAGAAAAATCTGGATATAAAATATAATCAAAATATTTGATATTTGAAAATACTGACATATTTGGTCGGTGACCACTAAAACTGCCACAGAATTTGGGGTGGTGTCATTGAGATCCAAATTACTGGCATAAAGTATTGGATCACATGTATAAATTTTGTTATTTTTATTTGGGACTAGGATGATTCTACAAAATAAAGTTCATTTCAGCAGACGGTGAGATTTTGGGTAGTCGCACCGGAAGAAACCCTTATAATGTAAGTCTATGGAAATGTATTTAGGCGTCGCATACCATTAAACCACTTCACACTACACCTATTATATGTGTTTCTTTTGACAGCTTATTTGTTAAGGAAAAGATTGCGGAGCGTGGTAATTTCAACTCGTATTTCAACATTTATTGCAACTGAAATATTCGTTAATATATTCAGATTATTACGTCACTTGCTCGTAAAGGCTTTTCAAGACCAATACCTTACCTGATTTACTTCTGCTGAGACACGTGATAAACAATATTCGAACTTAAATATTTCATAAATTAGAAAAAGATAATGCTGAATTATCTCTAGCAAAATATGCATTTCTTCAACGGACAGGTCGGAGACATACACGCAATAGTCACGGGACTGTATTGTGAGCATCGTTATTATTTAAACTGTCTTGCCAGAGAAAAAGGGCTATTAACAATACATATTAGAAAGTCCCACACATCCAGTTTAGTCTTTTGTTGTTTTGCACACAATTACTGGATTAGTGAAAGCATATTTGCTTTCCAATAATGCAATGTATTTTATGGATGTTAATTGGTCACTCCAGGCTTCTGTGTAATATAAATGTTAACTTCCAGCGGTCGTTGTTCTCTGCGAAGATTTTACATGTTCTTATTCTTATATTACTGCCTCATCACTTTGAGAATATGCGTAGATCTTAAAGGGAAGTTAAGTAGACATAAGACAAATTCATAAACAGTAAACGAGTTTGACATTTTTTTTGCCTAGGATCCCATTGCCATACACGGTCTTTGACTCCGATTAATAACTAGATATGTTAAATATAGTCGGATACCCGTGTCTGATCCATTCCATTACTCTGCATGTATATTATATGCGACGGACAGATAAGTCTATATAATACAGTTTTCCGTTATACCCTATACAAAATAACTAACAATAACAACTTTACATTTTCCTTTGTAACATGTTCTATACCAAGTAATCTTTCTGCACTTTGTTTTATACAAACTGTTTCGTATTTTTAAGCTATTGGTGCATTCAGACTTCGAAGCAAGGTTTCTTGATTTTTTGTTCCTTACTGAATGTTCATTTCTATCTTTATCCAGCTGTGAAACAATACGATGCAATCTTGTAGTTTTCATATTTGTTGTAATTGTTTTCTCGGCCTACAAGAGTCTATGCAAACAGATGGTACTTACAAAACATACAGATTACAGAATTTCAGTTGCTACTGGTAAATAAAGAAGTGAGTTAGTTTAATATACAGATTTAATTAATGTCTTCGCCCTCGTGAATTATTCCGCCAGGCACATCACCTCCGGGGAATGCTTCAATTTCGATAAAGCACTCCAAGCCATAGATTATTTCTTAAGTGTTTTGATAGTCAAAATATTTAAGTGACGTCTTGAGCAAATTCTGAGATGTTTTCGTTTTGGGTCAGAATCTCGCTAGAGATATTGCCCATACAAAAAATAACATAATATCTCGACTCGCGTACAATTAGTTGGACTAAGTGTTTTGAGTACAAAGAAAGTACTATTATCTAGTCAGCAGACTGTAATATATTGTTGGCAAAAGCAATATAATTTGCACTTGTTCAATGATTTTAGTATAGTATTCATATTCATGAATAAATATTCGTATTCGTCATTCTGTATTCGTGATATATATCGTATTCACACCTTAGTGTATTCGTTACAGCCCTAATATTGCCAATTGCAATAAAAAGAAATTAACATCCTAGAAGATGTTCTTTTCGAATTCGACTGGACTATTTCTAAGACCATTTCACTCAAATGATGCTTGTTTACAACCTAGCTTTTGATAATATCTGCCAAAGTTGTCATAGGTATTTTGTTTCGAAATAAATATGTGCAGTCTCGTATACGTATAGAAAAGCATTTAATAGTTTCGGAAGTTTAAGAGAGATAGTTTTCAACTACGTTGGTATAGAAACAAACAAAATATCTACCTGGTGAGAGGCAATAAATGCAAACGCACATTCACAAGGAATAAATATAAACACAAGATAATGGTTAAAACTAAAAATAAACCTCCGCTCCATCAAAAGAAAAACTCACCTCACCGACAACCTCTCTAGAAGAATGATTCCGGTAACTGTGAGAAAATAAGACAGCAGACATGGTGCATACAAACGCTTAAATATAAAATACATAAAGAAAACACTTTTGCCAAATGCAAAAGTAAAGGTAAATGACAAATACAATACAGGTGCATCTCAATCCTGAGAACAAACACACATCTAAATACACGATATAGTTAATACATATTCAAATATTAGCAATGTAGTGTTTGAAACGACAGCAAACTGCTTGAAAAGTCCATCCTCACTAACGTTTCTAAAGTAAGTGCACCAATGATATAACCTTCTAAGGCACGACATTTAAGCAATACGAGCGGGGTTTAAGAACATAGCATTATGGAAACCTAATCTTAAACGGTCATCGTGTTATATAACAAGACAGTATAATAATCTTATGGAGCTTGGAGACAATGGTTAAGGACAGAAGTCTTACGGAGATTGTAAGGAAAATCAATAGAATCGAGCATGTGCTATGTGTTGCATAAGCAACATTGTTGTGATAACTTTTAGTCATGTTAATGTTTCGTGTATTGATTTCATCTAAACTGCAACATGCCGTTTCCTTTGCTATGAAAAGATTATGTTTCCTGTCGGTAGGATATTTAATGTTTTTAATTGTGCAATTATCACTTTTTATCTGTTATCTAACAGTCTGGCATGATATTCTCTTGCAACATCATCTGCTGTTATCTAGTATAGATTATAATATCACCTTACGAAACCATATCAAACGTAGAAAACAGATGCAGATAAAATACTGCGTTATTTACATTTCTGTGTCTTAACAACTGACTACGTCATAGAGGGATGTGTACAATATCAACTTTGAGATGCGAATAAACTTTAACTTGATTTAAGCTATGTTACTGTTCAATTTCCAGTGTTATGTAATCGGCAGTGCTCTATTGTAGAGTGTAATGTATATACATGTAAACCAAACTGACTTACAGTGAATCAGCTAGCAATCAGAGAAAGTTTCACTTTCACTCCTAGAACAAAATCATCATTTTAATGTTAAAATATCCTAAATCAAATTTTGCTCGGTGCATACTAATCACCATGTCTATGTTCTTGTACGAGAAAAAACTATTATTATGGCTTGGTTTAATTTTGATAGTTTCAGAGGACATATTGTAAGAAATTCTCAAGTTTCAATTAGGCGGTCTTTGTCATCATTCTTGTGGCATTCGTTCTGTAAACATTCTGAGAGGTGTTAATATAACTTAATAACCTTTTGAAAGAAGATACTTAATGAGCGATAGTAGGCGATATTAACACCTTTTCTTTTTATATTTAGGTAGGAAAAATAAGTGTTTTACATGTTTCGCTTTGTTTATTTAATACACTTTTTCTGCAATTTGTCATATATCAATTTATGCGCGAGAATAAGTGTAACTGTACTTATTCTTTTTAAATAGTTCATTTTTCTAATCAGATTATAAAATGGGTTTGGTACATTGTCATTCGATGGACTTACGTTCTAACAAATAACATAGTGACGGTTTGCATGGTGGTATTTCAGTATTTTTTTTGTAGTGATCATCGTCTTTCTTTATGCATTAAACTGTGGATTGATTTATGCGAGAAATCAAAACATTCTGAAACAATTCATACATCAAGATAATTTAAGACCACATAGTATTTATAATTTAAAGGTAGCTGCATTGAAAACATCACAAAAGTCACTTTTAATGGAATAAATGAAATAACTGGCAAACATGTACTTGTCTTTAAAACATCAATATAAAATAAACAGATAGTTGAACAATATTTGTAAAAATGATGTTTTCATATTTCCATAAGAGAGTATGATCACGAAAACAGTCTTAGAAGCTCTCCGTCTGGTTTCTCTTGGGCTGGAGACAGGACAATAACGCGTATTTATGCTTTTTAAATGGAAGAACATATTTTGTGTCTCTGTCTATCGGCTTATCAGCAGTCATATCTTGAGTCAATAAAGGCATATTATTCTAGAAGACAAATAGGTGCTGCCTTAAAAGATACGATCAACAGAATGCAAAACTATGCTCCAATGATTGCTTCAATAAAACATTGACAAACATCTCTACAGAACAGAGACGAAAATAGTTCAGTAAATTGTAGAAGAATTCAGTTTTCTATGATTATGAAGCGGTGCCAAGTTTTATCAGAAATACGATGTCTGCATTTTGGAGAAAATGACGTGTACATGTAACATAAAACGTTCTTCGGATAATATTTTAAGCAGCATGTTTTGTTTGTTATATATGAGCGATAATGAACGGATTCATGTTGTGCATTTGATTGACGAAAGTTTGATTAACTTGAAAAATAAAACAACCGGCAGCCAAGGAATCCAACGCACACGCAAACAAACTGGTTGAGGGCAGAACAGAACAGAACAGAGCAGAACTTTATTACTCTCAATGCATGTAAAACATGCAAATATGAGGTATTCACAACATACAAATGCATGTAAACGAGGGTAATGCGTTACATACAAAAACATACAATTTGACAAATTATTAGAAAGTATTAAAGCATGATCTATCACAGATGTGAATGTACCCCAAAACTACGTTCTTACATTTTGCAATATTACTTTAATAAACCTACACAGTTTAAGAAATTCAGATTTGTTACTTGTACACATTAATTTTTCTAATTTGAATATATTTGGACGGCGATAAAATACGGGCTTAAGATATTGCTTTCTTTCATCAGAGAACTGAACACACTCAAATAAGTAATGAAATTCATCGCCAATCTTATCTCGACAAGTAGTACAATTTCTTTAATTAATAGGTATTCTTAACCAGTTTCCAGTTTCAATCGGCAAACGATGATTTCTTGTTCTAAATTTTATAAAATAAAATAAAAGAGATGTTTTAATACTGGACAAATAAGATTCGATACCAAATGATTTTTTAAAAACTCTATAAAACATACCATTACTTGAATTATCAACGAGAGAATATCAGTCATTTAGAAACAAGTCTTTCAGATTTTGTTGCACTGCAAGTTTTAACCATTTAGAATTTGGAAACGTATGCTCAGTCCACATGTTAATAAAACCACATTTAACCAGTATATGTTTAATATTGTGCAGCCATGGAAATTTTAGTGTCAATGTTTCGTCAGGTAAGCCCTCTGAAAGATATAAAATATTTCTGTACACTAACGAAGATAATTTGTTAGGTATATCAGTTTCAGCTGTAACACATAATCTTGACCAAAATGATGCTATCCTTTCCTGAATATCTATTGCTAATGGCATACAACCAGTTTCTCCGTACACAATATAATACCTGAAATGTTCCTTTGAATTATGGATCAATCCGTATGAAAGATACATTTGTATAACAGGTATATCTTAAATATGCACATATCATAAGTAGGCTACAAATTTGAAAATTAGTTGCAGAAAATAAGTGTAATTTGTAGTCGATCTTAACCTTTCCAGTAAATAAATGTACAACGGGTATAAATAATAAATTATGTTATGGAACAAATGATTGCCTTCGTTACGTTATTTTATGCTTCTGTAAATAAGAGGCATCAAAATAATAGTTTATGCATAAAATGTGTACAGAGTCACACTTCGTTGTTTATTTATATTTATCTATTTGTGAATCAATATTAAAGAATGTACTGTAAACTAATTCATCTGCAAATTGCAAAATTCTGGAAATTCGTAGTCTTACCCTACAATTTACCATAAAATAGTGTTCTCTAAAAACATTTTCGTAGGTTCATACAAATTAATGTAGTATAAGATATTTTTATTTCTACTTATTGTAGTTGTAAGAAAAATAAATATTGCACTTCGTGTCTCCCAGAAGTTTCATCGTAAGTGCTTTACTATTCAATAACTGTTGTTGTTGTTGTTGTTGTTCCTATAAACCAGCGTGTGCTTTACTGATCGCTAGTGATACTATAAATACCTTGGGCGCTAAATGAATTAATGTTTTACAGTGCCATGCATTCAAAATATGGACCCTGATCTTAATTACATCTGTAAACTGGTTTGGTAAATTTCCAATCAAAAGATGATACTTGAGTGGCGTTTCTCATTTATCTGTAGTCAAGAGACATTATGATGACATACAGTAATGATAAAAAAGATTATTTTCTTTTCTAACTTTAGAATCATCATACCTGATTACAGCATATGTGCATCACATTGTGAATTATTCATTACCTGATAACTTTCTAGTCTTCGCATATAAAGCTATATGCATGGCATTTTCTTATTTGGAAACGAAACGTTCTATTACGTCATTTTAAAATCAAAGACTAATTCATTTCATGAAAAGTAATTCAGAAATTAAGAAACAAACTTAAAGAATTCTTATATAAATCGAAAAATTCCCTTTAACTAACTGTGACATTGCTCAGTGATTGAAAAACCAGCTCGCTTTCCCCCTTTCCTTTCGGTTTTTCTTTACCTCTTCGTCAAACTTTGATTTAATTCTTTAGTATTTTGCTTTTCTTATTTCCCATGTTTACTGATATAAAGAAAGTGATTCTGATTTCTTATTCACTAATTATCGAAACAAATAAGTGATTAATTACCAGTTGACTGAACTAATCCCTTATTAATTCTGCAGCGGTCAAGACACTGCATGATCAGGCACTTAATAACCTTATGTCTTTGTTTGATAGAATAAAATTCGATGTTAAAACTAAACTTTATCTTTTTGACATTAGGATTAATCCTATTTTATTGTATGGTTCAGAGATCTGGGCGTGTACAATTTTAAAGAGTTGGATAAACTCCAAATTAGATTTTTTAAGAATATTTTAGGTGTGCGTAAACAAACTTCAAATGTTTCTGTATATGGAGAATTAGGTAAATTTCCCCTTTCTATATTGTGCAAAGAAAGAGCACTTAAATTCTGGATAAAGATAAAGAAAAATGTAAACTCCCCACTATTTGATACTTATATGGACCAGTGTACAAACATACCTGGAAAATGTTGGGCACAACAATTACATTCTATTTTGAATGATCTAGGTTTTTCATATCTCATTACTTTTGATAATAATTTGGTAGATTATTCTCGTTATATTTCGATGTTTAAGCAACGTCTTATAGATCAGTACACCCAAGAATGGCATGAAAAAGTAAATGCATCACCTAAATTGGAATATTATGAAAAATTTAAGTTGAATTTTGGTTTTGAAAAATATCTATCTGATGTATTGAATGACGGATATGTCACGTTTAAGACTAGACTCCCATTCGTTAGAAATAGAAACAGGAAGATATCATGGTATAGACAGAGAAAATAGAACATGTAAATTATGTAACATGAAGGTTATTGAGTCTGAATGTCATTTTTTATTTTGTTGTCCTCTTTATGACTCCTTAAGAAAGAAAATCTGAAAAAGACATCATTTTCTACAGTAAATAAATTTGTTAATATCATGTCATCACATAAAAAGTCTGTGTTGTTGAATGTATGTAAAATGATATATTATGGATTTATGCATCGTAATGCTGTTGTCGAGAGTATGAATGCACGTTAGTTTTTTCAATCAGTAGGTCACATTTCTGCATGTTTTGTAAATGTACTTATATTATGCCGTAACGTTTTTTTTTTCAAATGTATTTTTTTTTCTTTACTGTTTGCCATATTTCAAATATGTTTTTGTAAAGCCATAGGCAAGCTATTTGCCGATTTGCAAATAAAGAATGAATGAATGAATTAATTAATACCAGTGTTACGTATGAGATTATTTTATTTATATTTAAATGACTGGAGGCAAGACATCATTTCCAGATCATCATTATTACTTTTTAAAGAATTGAAATCGACTTAAAGATAATCGAAGTACCTGTTTAAAATAATTGCGTAAAAATTAGAAATATCAAAACTAAGATTGTCGTCACATCAGTTAAACATAGAAACAGGCTGTCATTGAAACATTGCAAGAAATGAAGGTAAACGTTCATTATGTGATCGAAATGACATTATAAGACGAATACCATTTTATCGCTATCTGCCCTGCAAACATAATTCTTAGACAACAATTCATTCCAAGAAAATATCGTAGTTACCCAAGTATGCTCAATTTCTTAGAGCTATTGAATTCTATAAAAGTAAACATTTTAAATAAATTGGGCATATTATATATCAATGCTCATTCAAAATAAGAGTAGATAAAATAAACAGTGTTGGTCATTGATATCATTCATTGTACATATAATATACATGTATGTGTGGATTTTCGTGTTCTGTAGGGATTACTTCAATCATTGCTTTTAAGATTGCGATATTCTGCTAATGTATTTGCTTATGCTACGTTAATCTAAAACAGACATACGACGATACGGGTGTTATTTATTAAACGGTTTCTCAGGACAGGTCATGTACATTGCAGTATTTAATGAAATACTGTCAATAAGTTTTTCGTATCCAGATTTATTTATACAAAAGTAAATATCTATAAACTTCAAACTGAAAGGCACTGGGAAGTTTATGTAACTCTTTAAAACTTTTATTGTAATTTTCTAATCGTGTTAAACCTAAACAAGAATGGTTGGCGGAATTTTCAGTTTATGAAAGCGATTGGTAGCTAGATTTCATAGTAATTAAAACGCTGTGAGCGCTGAAAGCCTGGTGGCTTTAGATTAACTCCCCTAAAACCAACTGTTGACCTCTGTGATTTGCGCTTAACCTTACCTAAAGCGTGGGTCGAAATGAGAAAATCAAAATACAAACTCTTACTTCGAGCTCCGTACGTTCCGTATATATCCGTACTTTTTCCGGGATAAAAATGTCATTATCTTCCGCAATCAGCTAACAGCGCAGTCATTTCTAAAACAGATTACATGGATAATTGTGTAAATGAGTCCTATAGACCTTTCTGCAGTAGTTTGAAGTTGTATGTACGGTTTAATTTGCAATATGTTCTTATCGTATGCGACATTCAAACAGAAAATTAATTTGGTCTGTCTTGCACTACTTTTCCAAAGCGCATCTATACAGTTGTTAACAGCACATATCACAGTTAAATTGTTTGCAGTGTTTGCAATGTGGTATGCTAACATAGGCCTAGGGGACTTTCAGTTCCCAGGCCAAAAATTAATTCGCCTAATGTCACAGGGTGAGAAAAAAGTGCACATTTACCGGGACGCGAACCCATAGCCCTTCGCTTACAGAGATCTTAAATCGAATATACCCCCATCCGAGCTAACAGGCCACTTGTTTATTCTGTCTCCAATAGAAATACTATATGTATTGTGACAATAGCATCAGGAAAAAGATTTAGTTTGTTGTGTTTTTTTTCTTCAAAATATGCTACTCGAATTTTTAAACGTTATTCACTGGCCGAGAAAGAATAATACTCAATGAACATTAGTTTGGCGGTAATAACATATTATGTTGATAGATATAAGTAACTTACGTACTAAAAATTTAAACCCATTCAAGAAAAACTGAAAACGCAAGAGTGTTTAATTGACTATTGTTATTCGGTTTTATCCTATTAGAGGGTGCCTTACAGCGTAAATTTCTCATTTCAAAAAATGTTATACATTCTACTTGTCGTTTTAAAGTTCCAAACTTTCGGTCAAAAGCGAGCTTAATACGGCAGCTTAACAATTGTTTAGACTAGTGTTAATAGTCGCTTGTAATATTAATATGCATGTACCATAAATGCATGTTAATGTCTATGGAAAACAGAAAGATTGATGGGAGCGTTCCGACAGAAGACTTTAAATTGTTCATAGAACAAGTACGGATGAACGCTAACATACTTAGTAGGAAGCTTTATCTGTCATCCGATGAGAAAGTCATATTTTACTAATTAGCTGCGCCGTCTTAACTGATATAGTGAAGTACTATGGAAGTACTACTGTAACATAGAAGAGGTTTATTTCACGATCTACTGAATTAAGAACATACAACTAAGGCGAAAACACTGAAGTACTGTACTCTCATTAGCTTACTAACAATGTTGTCCACTAATCGATTTATATTGAAGATATTGCGACCAGTTTTACGATGTCTGGTACCGATTATTTGGCGAACTTTGTACTTGCACTTCTACAACAAATTGTTCCATAAGTATGTTTTGCCATTTAACACGAAATTAGTTTTAACTTTTTGTCATAATATAAATTTGCTTTTTGAGTGGTGCTTGTTTACAAAGTGGTTGTACATAAATCATAAGAAATGCACTATTCATAATAACTCAAATCCAAGCAAGCAGAAATGAAACAGCAGAATACTTATTCTGAAAAATCACAAGTTTTATTGACAATTACTTTTTAAAGTGAGACGCTTGTTCAAAACATCACATAATTATATCCTGGGCTGGTGTTGCCCGCCGGAAAACCGGTCTGGCACCCCTCCTATGCCAGACGACTCCTCGTGAATTACTTATGACGAACGTTATAAACATTGGACGCAATTTCCCAAACACAACGTTGGAAAATCGTTGTTTTCATAATAATCATCATTTTGATAAGTTTGCATTTAGAAATCTACTTTAAAGGCAAGACGGTATGCAAGAAAAAGTTTTCATCATGAGACACTTGCCTCAGATGGAAATATCCGTCACCTCAGGTAACTGTTTTACGGGAACTCGGCAGAGCCTCGTTCCCGCCAAAACAGTTACCCTCGGTGACGGATATTTCGATCTGAACTTCGTGCTCATGATAGAAACTATTAATGTGGCGTCGCATATTTTTTACGCAGTTGTCAGAATACAGACATTATTTACAAAGTAAATGTACTCAGCGTGCTATTATTCTGACATACATTTCATATTTTACTAAACAACTTCGAGATAGAATGCATGATCACAGAACTGTAAATTACACTGTATTAACTCAGCTAGTTTATATCAAAGCAACAAAATAGCATAATTTGTAGATGCAGATTTGTAGTGCAGGTTTTATAGCGTCATTTACCGTGATATATAAAACTGTTAATGAACACTAATACTTAATTAGAAAGAAGTTTGTAAGTGTATGTATGACGGAATCATTTAGATCAACTTTCGAGTATCTTGTGCTAGTTCAAAACAATCAATATGCATAAGCGAGTATTCTCGTAAACCACAACATAATGGAAAACATGAGTGTGTTTTCCCCTTCAATACTCTACAAAGTCAAAAAATGGTCTTTTAATTTGATTTACACTAGGCTTTATTCTTACCAGGGTGATAACTTATGACCAATTTATGTCACTGTCTATGTTAGAGAAGAAACGTTCTGACAACACTCTATACATCTTTGTAAAAATACTTATACAGGATTAATACAGGATTAATAGTTGGGCTTAACGTAGAAGATTGATCAATTAATTAATAAATCAATCAATTAATCAATAATTCAAAGTCTTCACCAAAATTCTAACTTAATTTTCTCTCGCGCTGCAGTTTGTTTCTTGATTTATTATTTGCCACAAAGGTAAATTAAACAGTATATTGAACTTGTAAAAATTTCCATAGTCGTTTATGTGATTCAAAAACAAATTAATTGACAAAAACGCATAATGTGTGATACTGGTTAGTGGTTGATAATAAGAGATATGCCTTGAAATATCTCAAAATCCATATGTGTAATACAGGTATCCTAATTCCAACCTGTTTCTTATACCATTTCTCTTAGATGATCAGTTGTTTAAGTGAATTAATATCGTAATAAACTATTAATATCATCTCCAATTATTTTATATAAATTGTTATGATAATGCTGTTTTCGAAACTTAACGTGTCTAAATCGGTATATTTCCAGTACCAAATTATTCTTAAGAGTGACTGAAACCCTTGCATAGGTCAGTTAAAGAAAGGTGCATTTTATAATCAGAGAAGAATTCAGAAGACAAAAAAGTATATAAGTTACCATGCTTACAGTTGTACCTGGTCGTTCTTTTCTCCGCCGCATTCTGTGTAATAAATCATAATGAACATTGGAATGGTTTACAAGTGCGTGTACTACTTGAACATTTTAGACCTGTAGAAATCGTTGATTATTTAATGATGCACGAAACTGAGTTTTACAACAACCGTCTCACAGACAGTAATAAAAAGTAAAATATGCGTTTCTTCTTTTAATGACTTCAATCAGTTTTCATAATTAACAGAACGTAATAACAGGCTTTATTGGTGAGAGCATATATACCGCTTATGAAAATAATGCATTTGATAAGTAGGTTGAAACAAAAAAAAAACGCTTTCTTATATCAACATAACTGAACATTTGCCAGGCAACTATGTTTTGCCTGTCTTGATTCTAATCATGTAGGAAAAGGAAAGAAATCATCATTTCTCTAAAGCTGTTCGGTTTGTTTGGTACATTGCAAAACATCCATCACACTCACTGTTATTTCCATATACATATCCGGATTTGAATTATTCAAGATGTATTTTCGGTTTCTGCTTTTTTTGAATTCAACTTTAATCTTACCACTTTTTTCCTAGACGCATTGGTATGCGTACACTTTTCTCGTATTATATATATCGCTAAACATGGTTAATTACTTTCACATATCAATAATCATATATGTCAGCTTATTGCGTTTTGCTATATTTGAAATTTATAAATCCTGTTAATGGCAGTGAAAAGATTCTTGAGTCGGTTTCTTAAATTTGATGGTAACAGCACTTTCTGTCCCTGCTTTAGAAAATATGCACTGTACATTTTGTTCATTCAACTACGTGTATTCTTCATGTTTTACTGTGTTTATTTTCGTATGTGTAACATCTGTAGGACACAGGTACGGTATTCCTTGTTCATGGTCGCGTAAATAAACGGTCTTGTCACACTGTTGAAGAAGTAACTCCTCAAGAATACATGGTACACGATCTGAGGGACACGTGACAACTTTCCTGGGATATCTGGATTCGAATACCTCAAAGTTACTATGACGAGAAAGGGCAGGTAACTCAGCATGAAAGTAAATGTAACCATTCTCATAATAAGTGTGTTACGCTTCAGTGACAGTTCTTTCAAGTCAAGTTTCTTTGTTCTTTCTTTTTCTATACATGTTGAAAATAGTTTGGCACCGTCCAAGCTTACGCTACGAGGTAACAGAGGGCGTGAAAATACGGAATCACCCGACTCAGTAGACGTTCTATTTGTGTCACTTTGTGACTCGTGACTTTTTGACCTTACAGGTACTATATTCTTGTGATTACATTCAGATTTGGCGCCATTTTGTTTTTCATTCATATGAAGGTCTACGCTATTATTTCCCACAGTGTATGTACATGAATTATAAATATTACTCAAACTTCTACTGATACCTTCACCTCGTATCCTTGCCGCTTGATGTCCGTTGGCAATTACCCTTTGGTCCTGTCCTGTTAGCATGACGCCAGACACGTCACTTGTGGTAGAGATTCTATTATTAGGGGCAGATAACTCGCTCACTGTCGATATTCTAGGTCGGCGTTGATTAATATGTTCTGAACTTACAGAAGTTGTTCGCCTGCCGCACAACACGGATCCTGTAAGAGCCGACAATAATCCCCTTTTGAACATTTTCGGCTTATTTTGTGTATCTTCGAGATCGGTGTGCGAGGAAATATACAAACGCTTACCAATTATTATATAAACAACAGTCAACGTTGAGAAGATAAGAACATGTCCCACAAACAGAAATCCTTGAAATGCATAAGTTAATGTAGGGTCTTCATAGTAATGATAATTTGTAACAAGACAAGTCCTGCCTTGCACAAAGACACTTGCGTTTGTATTTGCTATAGTCATATTTGGTTGTGTAATAGGAATTTCAAACACAAATGTACCGTAGATAAATAACGAAGGCCACTGTGTTAACACGCCAACTAACACGGCACCAACACAAGTCCTTGTAGCATACTGTTTTCCAAGCGTCATCCGTTTCAAAGGTCGGCATACCATCAGATACCGATCAAACGCAACGGCAACGAGAAGGAATGAATAAGAAGCCGTTGTTATGTAAGACAGGCATCGAGCAACTTTGCAGAATATATCAAAATCAAAAGAGAAAGGTCTTGAAAGAATTGCAACTTCAATTGGCATGTTGACAGAGCAGTTGATGATATCCAAAATCGCGAGTGTAATGATAAAAACAGACGTTTTCGTACGCCTCCATTTTACACTGAAGATATGCAGCACAATGCTGTTGCCTGTCAATCCAAAAAATATGTACACTAATATAATACACAACGGATAAATTAATATTCCAAAATATGATTTCTCTACAAATTCAAATGTTGGTCCGTTCGTAATTACAGTTTTGTTAATTTCTGTAATGATTCCATCAAAATATTGAAGTCCGAGATTTGTATTGTTTGACTTATTTGTTAAATTTTCTGTCGTCATTTTAATCGTGATTACTTTAGAGAGAAAACTACTTTCACGTCAAATGCTGATTTTAACTGTTCGTGTCACTGGCTGTCCTAAGCAATACCTCAGTCGCTGTGCGGGTGATAATCGGCTTTTTCTCTTGCATGGCCTGTTATCCGAAAAATAATATCCATGCTTTTCATTGTTAAGTGAACTTCTGTCGTTCTTTTTAGTTTTTCTAGTTTTATTATGATGGGTGTTCTTTTTTCGCATGTATGAAATATATCGTTTAATATCCTGATTAATATTATACCTTTAATCCTTTTATATACTATTGAGACACAGAATTATCCAGCACTACGCTTTTAAAGCTTGCTCCTGGTATATAAATATCTCACCTGAAACACCGTCTATGATTAATTAAACAAACATTGTTTCTTGGCACATAACGTATTCAACTTTAATTGAATTATCCGAACTCAAAGCTAGAACCCTGCTAAATTGTTCATCTGGCTAATAATGTGTTCCAATTTAAAATACAAGATCTCTGTACATTTTCTGATTACCTAGAAAAATTCAGAACATTATGCCAAATTCCTAAAGGGACGCGTGCCATGGTTAATTCCCCTCTATCACATTAAACTGTATGGTATCTACACGAACATTTCAGGGATTATTCCTGGATAGTATTAAAAGCATTTTCATAGACGTATCTACATAACTACAGGTTGATGATCTCTCCGACTGATATAATGTTTGTGATAATTGTCGATAGTTACCTGTAGTTATGCAAAGTACAAGGGACGCCTACAAAACATTTTTTTTCTCATTCGCTTTTCAGTGATTCATTGTTTATTTGCTTCTGTAGAAATAATATATTGATACATAAAGATGTAAAGCCCTGTACCGTTTAACGTTCTAATTCAGAATGCATTTATATTGACTAACAGACAGGATTGGGACTCCTTTGCTGTTTATTTTATTTTCTATGGTGTGCCTAAATTTGTTTGTCGGTGTAATTTTTATAAATCCTGCATCTCACCTACCTAAGATCTTCCTACATTTGGAGTAATATAATATTTTGTTTACGACAAAGTTCGTAATTCACCCTTAGAAAAGAATAAAAGCATAACTTTCTTTGTATTCAGTATGTTGAGAAGGGAACGAAGTAAACGATTTGGCCTCTTTATACGATACAAGCTCGAGTAATTCATGAAAAACAAAGCTATTTTACCTCAACGAGGAAATTATCATAATCAAATTGAATAATTTAATGAGTTATTGCTTAAAACGTTTTACGTAACTATGGTAACACCACACATGGTCGTAATGCTGATTCACTAATTATATACGCATATTTTGAAGGAATCACATATTACTCTAAAAAATTGAATTATTGTACGCAGTTAAAATGTATTTACAGCGTAAGAATCGTGTAACTTCTTTTAACGTTTTCATATTCAGAAATGGTTGTTAGCATTTACTTGTTCTCGTATGTACAATGTTGTCGTGCAGCTGCATGCGTGCACAAAAAAACCTTAAGTGATTATCCAAAGTCAAGCAAACAAACTAAAGCCAGTCAAAAGATATATTTAGGTCATAAATCATTTAGTCATCAAAAACATATATCTTTATTTTGTAAATACAGACCTAAACGCAGGTATTTGGTGTCTGTAATCAGTCTGTCAGCATTGATTTTAAACTGATTATCTTTTTACAAACTTTAAGTAGAGTCAGCCAGGCCGTATGTTCGTTGAAAATATGAATAAATGTATGTCTTTCGCATACTGTTTTAAATACTGTTTTAAATCAAGGAAATGTGTCCGAAGAGTTTGATGTAAATCGGGACCGGTGCATTACCTTATCAGTTATACGTGTTTTGCCGTGAACATGACGAACCGATACAACGAATAAAAAACTGCAATTTACTAAATTAAAACCAAATTGATGTTTTAATTACCAATATATAACAGGTAATTAATGATAATAAAAGTTAATGTTTAACGTCTAATAACCCATGCCGAGTACCATCTAACTCTAATACTGTGCAAGGATGTAATTATGTTGCAGTTTTCAACTTTGACCATCAACCCTATCACTTGTCATAAAACTCACCCGATGAAGAGTAATATCCAAGCATTCAAAGGAGGTGCAAAGCTCCATCCGCCATATTTGTTTTTTGCAGCAGTCGTGTTTTAGGGTTCCAAAAGGGTTGAAATATGTACACGGCCCGATTAACCAATTGAAAGCAAAAGTTGTGTTTGCGATATTAATAGAATTTTGAAAATATAACGTTTAACGCACCTCTACTCAACCGGTTCCCAACAAATGCATAGTGCATATTTTTATGACATATTTCCTTTTATACCTGGATTAATGTGCAACTATAAACGAACATCGCTGATAGAACAAAAATAGAAAGCATTCCTATGTATTAGAAATCTATGCTAAAATGAATGATAAAAACGTATATCTAGCTGCAAAGTTTTTTCTAAGTACACAGCAGACTTAACACCGTTTTATTGCGTTAAGTGCCGGCATATTTCTTAATTATTTGCAAATGCATACAGTAGAGTAGAACAATACTGAAGACATGGTAAGTATGGATCAAGAGCTTTCTGTATGATATATCTAGTCTCAATAAAAAATAAGGATAACTGATCTAAGGGCATTGAAATACTATTCTCTGACGTTCCAAATCATGTGAGATATTGAATTCCTTCGCGCTTTAGATAAGGATGGATCGACCCCTGTGAATAGAGCCAGGCCGGCAACAGGCCGGCAACCGGCACAAGAGCCAGGCCGGCAACCGGCGCAAGAGCCAGGCCGGCAACAGGAGCAAATATTTCTATTTCCTCAAAATTATATTAAGGAAGTGGAAAACAAGTCTACCGAAAAAGCGCCCTTGAATAACATGAAGACTGAAAGAGGTATGAAAGTTGACCGATTTGACGATAAAGTTGAACAAAATGGGTATAGCGGTTTAACAGTGCGGTTTCAAACTGATTACAGAAACAAAATTTAGGCTTGAAGGCTGGCAATAAAACTTTGTTTACATCATGGATGTTTGTTAAACAGCATTTAACGAGTTGAGTCATCTTATGCTAGTAGCTATTTACTCAAATACAGTTTTGAGGTTGGGCTATGTAACAGCACAAAATTCTTAAATATCAGTGAAAAGATGATCACTATGACACTAAATAAATACTTTACTCACACAAACATTCCTGGTTGAAACTTTTTACAAAAAGTGTAGCCAGTGTAGCTTATTTAATTACATATTAAAGGTTGAATTTCAGCTGTTACAGAATACAATAATTACTGTAAAAAGTATTTTATAGTTACAATGTAACGGTAGAGGAATATATATATTTAAGTTGTGTTTTGTCGAATGGTTTCTTTAAAATCAAGGGGAAACGTGTCGACAATTTGTTTGTGCATGGACATTATTTTCACGAACGTTATTGTGTTTAATTTGTATTTTTACTGCCCGCAACGTTATATCATTCCATCGCCAAATAACTCATGCACAGCAAAAACCTATATGTATATGTACGTGGAAATAATCGGTTACTGTCCGTTACAGTGTACATGTCCTTTCATATCTAAAAATATAGTTAATTAATTTTCCCGCGCATTCAGCAAATAAACCATGAGATGAGGGTTTGTTGAACCGTATATATCACACGAGAGAAAACTTTGACCGCATATGTCACACGTGTGATATATTCGGTCGAAAATAGTCTTCGCGTGAAACGTATATGGCACATATTATGTGATGTATACGTTTGACTTCGAATTTTATAGTAACACGAAAACGAATATCTCACATATAGAAAAAGGCAAATAAAAACGAAATTTTCAACGAATATGTCACATTTTGATCAATTTGAAAAAAAAACATATTTAAAACAATCAAATATGTATAGTTATTCTAATTACGGAATGGGTGGAACCGAATAAGTATTTCGTAATATGACCTATAACCGGCTTACAGTTTTCCCTATACAGACAATTTTGTATTGTAATATATAGAAATTTAGGGCGGAGCTTAGCTCTTGAGTCACAGTCTTACTTATTGGAAAAATAAGTGAAATAATTATTTTCATATTGGAAAATTGAGCAATATGGGATACAATTAGCTTTTTTGAATGAAATAGGGGCATTTGATTGGATTGGAAAGTAGGGCAAACTGTAAGGTTGATTAAGTTATGCCACATAGATTCTGCTTAGCCAGTATAAGTCGATCCGATCAGTCCCAACACATTGCATGGGAACTAGACATTCCCACTCGAAGGTGTGGTCTGTATTATGTCTTTAATTTGTATAAATAATGTTTGGTCAAATTTCGATTGGGTGTTCTTGAAGATTATTGACTGCGTTCGTGTGGCCCTTGAATGGTGATTATTAACAGGAAATTATCTCAGAACAGCATTGATTATAAAACACCACTATACATTTTTTCTGTATAACACAATACATTTATCACAGATTAAACACATATCAAACTTGATATATTTGATGGCCGGTGAAACAATGTAAAGTAACCGTAAGATGGTAATGACCCTCGATCATTTTCGTGTTATATTTGGCATAAATCATAACCTCAATGAGAAGGAGTGTCATTTGTCGAATTAAGAATGACTTTGTCCGGAGCATTTCTTCTATATACTTGAAGGGATATTGATGTAACAATGCATAATTGTTTACCTTAATGAGACGAAGAGTCATCCCTAGGTCTACGGTCAAGGTCACAGTTTGAGGTTAAATGTCAGATTGAAGAATGAGATTTTGTACTGAAGGATGTACTGAAGGATTTTCATACCATTATAAGACAGGGTGTAGTGTGCAAGAACCAGGTCCCTAGGTCTAAGGTCAAGGTCATACTCAGAGGTTAAAGGTCAAACACAGGATTGAAAATTATGAATAAACAATCGTATCTCTTTTTATTTCCCTGCAGCTACAATATCCTTTGTGTAACATTTAGTTTCTTCGATTCAAATCCACCTAAAATCAGTCATAGTTCCTGGGGGGTCACTATTCTTCAAAAAAATAATGACCGGGGTTATTATTCTACGGGGTTCCTAAACATTGTTACAACGGCTCCGGCATACGGCCCAGGGACGGGTGCCTTGCCACCCACTTCCTACAAAAGTATAATTAGTAGTTTTATACACTAAAGTATCACAAATAAGTTTCGGTGTAAACTGTCAAAATGACCAGAATGAATATATCAAACGTGTGAAAGATTCGACCGAATATATCACGCGTGTGAAAATTTCGACCGAATATATCACGCATGTGAAAAATTCGACCGAATATATCACACGTGTGAAAAAGACATATACGTTACGTGTAAACTGTCAAAAATGACCAAATGAATATGTCACATTAAACGCGTGTTATATTTACGGTCGAATATATCACACACGTGTGATATATACGTTCCGGGACATACACGGTTCAACAAGGGTTTAACATTAAATCTTTGTAAATACATGTGTTTTTAGATTAACTTGAATCTCATTGAACTATATTGTGCTGCGTATGACTGACCGATATGAATATGGAGTTATGTTTATTTGTATTATACGAAGTAAGTTATAACCTATAACTGTGACGCATAATGCATAACTATGTAATATAGACCATGCTTACAATCACCCGTACCACCTAGACCAAGTGTGATTCCTCTTGTTGTTCACAGCCTTTATAGACAAGTTTTCACTCTAATTTTAATACATTGTTCTATTATTCAAAGAATATGTTATTAAGATATTTTGCTTTTTCCACCGTCCGCCGCCCTACTTCCCCCCGCCCCGGCCCGGCCTTGTCCCTCCCCTCCACACTTGAGTATAAAGGTTGGTCAGTGCTGTGCAGTAGAGATTTAAGGTCATTTTAACAGAAATTAGAATGTACAACTAACAGAAGTCGGTTAGTATACTATATATATGATTGTCCATCCGCAGCGGATGACGTAATGGTTTATAAAGATTTAATACTTTTGAGAGAGTCTTTGCCTTTGCATTTCTAAAATATTCAACTTCATATCGGCTTGAATAAGAAAATATAGGGTTACAAAATGCGTAACTCAAGGGAGAAAACGTAGCCAAAGCCGACATATGTATTATTTCCATGTGTTATTCCCCTTTCTGATATGTTGTTCTTGAGGTTAATTATCGCATGACACTTACAATAAATTGAAATTAATATGCAGAAAATTCTTTAACTGTAAAGTAATTCCCAACTTAAGTTCTTACTTTACTTAGTGCACAAACTAATTAATCAAATTTTAGTCATTGTTCCCACCAAAGGGAGATAATGGGGATACGAAGAACAAGGCAAAGCGAGGTTCCTATGTTTATCAGCCCATTTAAATTTTGTGATGTTTTCCCATTAAATGTTTAGGTTAAAATAAATATTTAATTTAAGACCCGTAGCCTGAATTTAGCTGAAAAAGAAACGAAAAAAAATATCAAAATATTTCAATCAAGATTCATCAACTACTTAGAAATATTAGTTGTGAACAATCTAAGTGCTACTTGTATACCATCACTTAACCATTATTACC
The DNA here is from genome assembly GCA_022818135.1 of Saxidomus purpurata. NCBI lineage: Eukaryota > Metazoa > Mollusca > Bivalvia > Venerida > Veneridae > Saxidomus > Saxidomus purpurata. Next base: position 2,328,702 of record JAFMSR010000017.1, read on the forward strand.
AATACGTCGTGCAAACCGTTATCGTTTTACGCTACTGTTATTAGTAAGAACGCAACAAATGACGTGCTGTAGAAAGTCATCGTTTAATGCGTTCTGTATTTCGTTGGAAACACAACAAACATAATTGTGTGGATACGTCCTGAAAATGCATCACATCAACCATTTAAAGAGAAACAAATTATTTGTTTAATCATATTTTATTGTAAACTGTTTCACATATATACTGAAGCGAAAAAGAAACGCAGGGAAACAAAATGTGTAATAATATCAAAACGGCTATGTGTAGAAGTAGTGATGCACTTACTATCTAAACTGGTTTTGAGTGATTTTAGGTCGATGAGCACAGTGACCAAGATAATTATCTGACCGATTTTCATACTTCTACACATAGCCGTTTTGATATTATTACATATTTTGTTACCCTGCGTTTCTTTTTCGCTTCAGTATACATAAACATAAAACCAGTTAATACATGCAAATGGATTGGACCACGAGCTATGCCAACTCAGAGAACGGCCCGTTCCACAAATTATTAACCACAAAGAGAAGAAATAAACATGTCTGCCAAGATATATGAGATATGTTTAAAATTACAAGCAAGAAATAAAATATCGTTATATTTCAAAACAGTGAAATGGTAAAATGTACACAAGACCGAATTAATTTTAAAAAAAAACAAGATAATGTTTCTAATATATACAATAACTCATTATGCACTAAAATGTGCCCGTGCATGCACTAGTATCGATCTGTTATAAAATGTTACAAAAATACCACTAAATGTGACTTATTTAATCTAAATGAACAAAAACACGTTGTTAGTAAAGAATAACTATTCATAAAATGATATCCGTTCAAGCGTTGTTCAACTTCTAAGAGACAATGATTCAAAGTGATGATGCGCAGTAATTTACTCCGGAGTGGTTTTAAACTGTGCATCAGAGCGACTAAGAGGTGTTTATCAGACGATAACAACGCTGAAAAGAGTGACAAAATCGTGAATCATGTTAGAGTAGTTGTTTGACAGTGCAGTGCTAATTCTAGTTCAATATCAATAGCTGGTGCTTCAACACTTCACATAAATGTTATTTGAAGATCTCTAATTGTCGAATGTAACTGCCAGATATACGATGCAAGTAAGGCATCACAGTTCAAGGACGTATACCTCATGTACACACACTGCTCGTAACAGTAATCATTATGATTCTTACTCAGCATAAATTGGTAAATTGCTAAAACAATACTGCAATCATTCAATTAGGAATTAAATGCAACTGAAACTATATCATATAACAAATATAAAACAACTTGATAAGTAATTAAATGTTCATTTTTTACCAGACTAAATACAGCAAAATTCGAATCCTTATCTACAGTTAATCAGTAACTGTTACATACATAAACTGTTGCAAAGTATTCAACATTAAAGTCCCAGAATCTCTTTGAATTTACTGATATTGTAAAATAAATATACTAATGGTAGAACCATGTTCTGTTCACTCTAAAATAATGTTGGCATATTCCTTTCGTGTGTATTCAAATCGTTTCTTCACGAAAAAAAGTTGCCAGAAAGCCTTTCTTATTTTTTGCAATATCATTGAAAAAAATACTGCTCTATATTTCGAACATGTACATCGAATTAAAAAGTTAAGTTAGGAATGTTTTTGGTACAAATAAAGGTCATTTCCGCCGATAACACCTTATTCTTGGTAATATAAGTGCTACTTGTGATAATTATTGCGGTCCTGGGACTTTAACGACAAACTCTCGAGTAATTCAATGCAACCAAGTACAGCAAAGGCAATTTCTATGGCAACTCAACAATCCATCGTACATCATATGATAATAAAAGATTGGAAAATACAGAAAGATATATCGTCGGGACAGGTTGCTAAAACAGTTCCCGTCGGACCTCAAATGTATGGTCTTGGTTCATACTGCATTATGCTTGCGTACTATCAACTGTTATTATTTCAAATTTGTGATACTGATTAAGAAAGGTTAAGATTAAAATCGTGCATGAATATTTTTAGGGCTTGATATATTCAAACTGAACAATAAAAACACAAAACACAGCATCAAAAGCAGTTCGTTTACAAAGGCGTAACCTGTCAACTTAAAACGACGGGAAATTAAATATCAAGGTATAGTGTGTTACTTAAGAAACACTCCATACCTTGATATTTAATTTCCCGTTTACCGAAATAAGAATAATATACCAGGCAATGATTTCAACAAGTGCATCAAGTAACGAGCACGCACCAAAGAACATTTTACAAAACTCATAAATTGTAATTATTTCGTCAACAAAGACACTTGGTCATTTCGTCGTGTATTTTTCTACTTTAACATTTACATTAACACATCAGTCTAACAGTGTCTTCGCCTTTGATGATGCTATTCTGTTTCTGTTTGTTTTCTACTACGACAACATTTTCGAAAAATCTTAGGAATTAATATAGAGAAGGGAAGTATGCAATTTTCATTGATACTTGGCACTTCTTGCGGACGACTTTGTGAGATAACCAGACTACCTATTACTGCTACAACAACAGTTGCAACTGTACCGATTAAATGGAAATACATGTAAGAAATTGAATAGAAAGTTGTTAGCCCGGTCGTTGTCTTATTCTTTGATGTAAGGGAAATGTTCGTATAACCTACTGTTGTTGTTATTGCTATTGTTGTGAAGTTATCAAGCATAAGTCCATTATGTCCACTTTCAAAAGGAATTGAAAAGGACTCATTAGTAAAGCTAGGGCATTTGTCTACAGGCCCTGGGGGAAGATAGGGGGCTCTGGCTACATCTGGAGAAAATGTTTGACCAAATATCATCCATAGATTTAACGCTAGTCCTACAATTGTCGCAAAGAAAACGGCTTTTGGTCGGCTCCTACGGAAGAACGCTGAAACAAGGAACATTCCTGTCTCTGGACCAGCAACGGCCCCCGTGAATCCTGCCATCACCTCGCCCAAAGGACCCTTTACACTAGACAGAAAAAATGCACAAGCCATTGATATTACTCCATACATAACAACAAAGAGTTTGGAAATACTTGTTGCCTTCTGGTCACTTATGTTTGGCTTGCACACTTTCAAAATATCTACACATGTGACTGCAGCCAGACCACTTAACCCTGAAGATATCGTGCTAAGTGATGCAGCAGCCAGTGCCGCTATAAATAGCCCAGGCATTCCGTGAATATCGTGAAACATATCTAGGATAGTAAATGGTATTATCTGATTTGAGTTTTTTATCTGACCAGAAGCCAACGGGTCACAACCTTTTAAACTGTGATATGCAAATACTGATAAGCCTTCAAACATAACTACAGTCCACACAATACAATATAATGGTGCTGCTATGTATAACATTCTCTTGGAAACACTTGAATGCGATGTAGACATTATGCGCTGGATCCCGGCTTGTGTTATAGCTGGGTAGAAAAATTGGGGAATAGATCCGAAAACTAACGTCCAGAATGTGTGTCGGATGGTTGGATCGGGATCAAAATTGAACAGATTTAAACGTTCTGCACCAATCTGACCAACTTTAGATGGTCCACCAGCACTCAGTGTACTCTTGATGATAACTGAAACGAAATGTAAGATAATAAGTGGCCAGCTTCAATAAAAGGTCTTGCAAAAACAGACGGCGACGTTTTGTGTTCTCTCTGTACCTCGAGAACTGTTTATTCTAATACCACAAGACACATTATTTACGACAACTTATCTAAGAAGCATCTAAAACCTGCTGGAGGTATTGTCTTCACTGAATGTTTATGATGTAAAAGATACATGTCATTCTTAGTATTAATCTAACTTTCTCTGAATTTAGTACAAATTAGATTTTTCTTATCTTCAACTTTGTAACTTTACTTTTGAAAGCAGTTGATATAGATTATTCTAACATGACTCACGATTTTGTCTCTATATACAAAGAGTAGAAAAAAATTTTCTTGAACTAACTTGTGAGATCTAAAAAGATACATAATACAATGAACTTATGTCTGCGCATTGTTCTGACTGTAATTACAAAAATGTAAGATATTTAATTCGTATAATTTAATCTTTAAATTAGATACGATTTAGGTTTCATTCTTCATCTGGCAATTCAGAACAAGGGAGGTAAGTATTGTAGATGTAGGAACTGTGTACAGTATAATCTGTTTATAACGAACTCATTTGGGACCTTTTAAAGTTGTTTCTTATATCTGGAGTTTGTTATATCCGTATAACATTTTCAAATAGAATAAAGAAAACAAATTGGGTGGAAAAAAATTTGATCCTTTACATTATCAACGTTGCTATACGCGGAGTCGTTATATATGGAGTTTAGTGTAAAAGTTTACCTGCTAGAATTCCACTGAACATGACAATTGACTGGAAGACGTCGGTCCATATGACTGCTTTGATTCCACCCAGAGATGTGTATAACGTGGCAGCAAGTGCGAAGGTCGTAATCGATAACCACAGTGGTACATTAGCGGTAGAATCAAGTGCCAAAGCAGTTCCGAAAAGAACTACACCCATATATAGTGTATAGTAAGATATCCCTAATATTACACCAAGGTACCGGACATAGTTCGTTCCGTAGCGAAGTTGGTAGTATTCATAAACGCTTGTTACATTCAATGGATGGAAAAGTGGCACTACAATCACGGCTGCGAGATGGTACGCCGCTAGAACTCCGATTACTTGGACAGCATATTGCAGGCCATAGACGTACACCTCAGCTGGAGATCCTAACATCATAATTGAAGACTGAAATGTAACTACAAACGATAGACCAAGAGGAACTGCTGTCAATTTCCTCCCACCTAGAAAGTAGTTCAGTGAGGTATTTTGCTTCTTGTCCTTGATTGCGAAATATATTCCAATAGCCACTGATACCAAGATAAGTCCTCCAAATACAAAATAGTCAGTTACACCAAATACTCTTCGAGACGCTACTTCCTCCTCCATCTTTAACGAATAATTAATCTAATATATGAAAATAAAATTAAATCACGTGTAAAACTTTAAGAAACATAGAAATCATCTTCCTGAATCACACACTTTTAAATTTAAAAGTTGATATGATCTAACTCTATGTATTATTGTGCAACTGTAGGTTTAACAAGAGTAGTCAATCTATGTCCCTTTCTAAAATGGTAGAGTCAAACAAAGATATTCAGACATGTGCGCTTTGTGTTGTAGACACGAAACAGGAACAACTGCTGATTTGAGTGATTTACAATCAGGAATTTACTGTTCTAAAAATAGATTCGGTGTTGAGCACTACTCTTAGGAAGTGTTACAACTCGTAAACTTTCTGGTAGAATGGACACAGGATCTAAACATAAAATAATCGCATGCTAAAGTTAACCTTTGCTACTGATGTGTGTTTCCCGGGCCAGCAAGTTGTAATGTTTACTATGGAACGCTGGATACGTTATAAAGCACTTTAAAAATACAAAAATTGATTTCGTTATTGGCTTAACATAAAATGTTATAAAATTCCTCTACATATACAATTTAAGCTGTATTTTACTTTTGTGTCCATTAGTGTATCACATACTATGATAGTAGTGTGAGAAAACAATTATGTATGAGTGTATTATGTAAACTTCACGCTACAAATATAATGTTACACAGTTACATGTTACAATGTGAGTCTAATTTGCTCATTTACACATCAAAAAATAACTGCCATCAGTGGAAGTAAAAACCCCGGCGTTGGGATGTTCTGACAGAATTTAAATAATTTGCGATAAAAGTCATAATATTTTAACCTTTGAATTTTCACCAGAGGTCACACATCACTTACATGTGCAATTATAATTGCTAAAAGTATATTTACAAAACAGTATTTCATATATATATACATAGGTATTTTTCCTCTATCTACAACAGCATAAAAAGTCGCATTTCTGTGTTGTGATTTTCATAGGTGAATGACAGGATGACTTTAGAATTCAAACTGAAGCTTAATTCCGGGTAAATCGGATATTCCAAAGTCACTGCCATATTTTACCTAGATGATGCTACCTAGGCATATACAAGCCATGTTCTGTAATTTAGTGTTTTTAGATCTGGTTGCACCTTTCCTCATAACATTTTATTAAATGGCTGTTTCTTTCTTTCCGCGTGTGTATAGTTCATGGACATTTTTCTTGAACACATTCCATCAATATATATTACAATTTTCTACTTGAAGCCATACACTGCGCCTTTAAATAGATAATATAAACGATGCAAGTGATCAGTCTCGCCACGGTTAACTAAAACTATGTACACAGTTTTGCGTAAATATGAGCTATTGATTAGCCTCTCCACTAGGCCAGATGATAATTATATCATATACCCAAAAAATATCGTGGGTCGGTAATCAATTCAACATTAGTCCCGTAGATCACATTTGCATACCGGTTTTTCTGGAATTTGTATCATACCGTGAGTTTGTAATGATGGTGTTCTACTTTGTAGTTTTGTGTTGGATTTTCGTGGGAAGCGCCATTTTTTGACGGAGAAACGGATTTATCTAGATGAAAAATGGAAATAAATAATAATATCATATTTTGTTTTTTATTTTCGAGATTAACTATCCGCTTACTTCTCGCACCATTTACTATCCGCTTACTTCTCGCACCATTTACTACCTTTTTCATCACAAAAACGTACAGTAACTTGCAGTCAATCCCTTGTATTTTTTCAATTACAATTGTTTTACCCAATTCATGCTTATACAACTCCCTTTCATTGCCGAACTATCTCTCTGTCCCTGTTAGAAGTTAAACGTATCAAACAGTGGGCGCTTTTAATGTTCTATCTTTGCTTTAAAGTCCAATTGTCGCTTACATACTTGTTAATGGCATAATGAATTTACGGAGAGATTATTAATAGTACTGTATTCTGATTACTCTAAAACAATGTTGAGATGTAATTTTCTTTAATATTTTTATTAATTCTTCACATCAATCGATTTCCTGGCGTCCTAATTTTTCGGAACATCACTGTGAAAATTACTGCGCTCTATACGAAGATTATTTAATGTTTGCAACGAGGAAATTACGTACATGCCTTATCGTATTTCACCCGTTTTGCATCAATTACACATGCTACCGATGTCTGTCGACGCATAAATTATGTATGTTCAAGATGATGTGCATTTCTTTGCTGCCAGAAACTGTCGATGTCGTAAAAAATCGCAACAAGCGATCAGTTGTTAAATAAGTTTCGTCATAAAATAAGACGAAAACAGACAGCCAACGGCAGAAAAAACTTTCCCACACTCTTAAAGCACCACACTCTCTGTCCATATAACGCCAATAATTGAAAAAAGAACATTTACCCCATAGTTCGAACTTTTCAGATTTACACCATAGTTTATTCATAGCCGCTTTCACAAACACAAGATACATGTTCAAAGCATGGTTATGTGTTTTCATCCATTTGGCAGACTGTTTATAGACCCGACCGACCAATGAGATCATGGGTCAAACTTTCAGTATTCCGTACAATCTATCCACGGCTTATAGAGTTCCATTTTAAGGATGTTGCATGTCACAATGTTGCCGTAAACTAAAGCCAGCGTATGTCGTAAAAGGCATTTCAACATAATGCTTTATAAGCTGAACTCATTTTTTTCAATGTTTAAAGCAATAAATATGTAGGTAATATCCCGATAAGCCTATAGCAAATATTTTAGCCATTATACGTCTTCCTTCAAGTAAAGCGTGTCTAATAATTTCAATTCCGTCGAAAGGGCGAAATCTGTTCAAATTAATTTTGTGAATACCAAACGTAGTTATAGTCGCTTTTACATATGGATGACTTCGCCACAACTGAAAACAACATTTTGTGCGCTTGCTCAGTATTTATGCCCATACACATTCTGACCATTGTTGATGAAGATTGGATAGATACTAATCGAACTAGAAAGCGGACAATGAAATGAAAATCGCCCGCCCGCACCGTGATCATATAAGCATCCGGTTTAAAGTTAGCCGTATAAGAGTAAGGCATTGCGACCCACCAATTTGTGCTCATTTGAAAGAGTACGCAAATTATAAATCAAAGCGCTGACGGCGCTGAAGGCCTGTGGGTTATAGATGGCAAATTTTGGATGAATTATATTTCAACGTTTTTATTACGTGATATCTCCGTCGAGAATGTACGTTAATTATACATTGTATATGCTTTTAAAAGAAAATTTATTTTTTGGATCTGATCCTGATATAGAAATTATCGTTCGTAAATAAGAAGGTTTTCAGTGAAATTACTTCAAAAGTTTGAAAATCTTAATTCAAACTCTTATGTCGAGCTTCGTACACTCCGTAAATATCCACACTTTTTCGTGATATGCATATCATTATCTTCCGTAATAAGCGCAAGTTGATTAAGGTAGTTCACTCCTTTTTGGCTCTATTCAAACCTTAATAAACTTAATACTTTCATAATCTACACCTGTTAACGAACTAGTGTTCAACATTTGAAGACATTTCACAGTTTAATAAAAAAGATCTATCGTTTTTTGTTGCGCAACCCCTACCAGATACTGGCATTATTTAAAAGCACCCTAAAAAGTTTGCAAGTATTTATGTATATTTGATTTTTTTCTAAGACTCCACAAAATATTGTCTGCAGTGTAGAATTACAAAACATGTACATGTGTATGACAAATTTACGAGTAAAACACGGGAAAGACAAATTTACGAGTAAAACACGGGAAAGACAAATTTACGAGTAAAACACGGGTAACAAAAATACGCAAGTATGCTAAAAAATTGGGGATACAATTTTTTTAATTTTGTCCTGAGACATATCACACATATGAAATTACAAGAGTGAAGCAAAATATTCGGAGTAGGGGCATTACTACTGATTATGGAACGTTTATTAGTAATATATGAACTGCAACATAAAAAGAATAAAAATGTTTTACCATCTACTTTTTGAGATCTTGAACTTTTAAAATTGATCAAGGTCAACTTCTATATTTTCAAGTAATTGTACAGCATGATAAAATTAAGTAATATTAAGACACAGTTCTCATATCTTGACAAATGACATATATTTCATGGATTTCATTTAATAACAATATAGCAATTAATATAGCTAAATTGGCTCCCATGGGTATTGAACCTAGGACCTCTTTATCTCAAAGGGCTCTATCATTGCGTTTTGGTTAAATATATGTAATTTTAACTCGTTCACCTGTGATTACAAAATGTACGTTTTGTAACATGTGTATATAAATAAAGGTACTGTTCTGTTCTGTTCACAGTACACAATCAAAAGTATATGTATTCCAAATGGTCATAAAATACGAATTTCTCTACCTTAATAGCGCAGTAATTTCAAAAACAGGAGTCTGAGAAAAAACTGTGTAATTGAGCCATAAAGTAAAAAACAAATAAAAACTATTCTTTAATTGTTTGAATACGAGTGGACAACTTGGAATTTTGTTATCATATTTTCTATTTTCACTATTTCTTGAAATAACAATTTTATTTTTTTGGTGTAGATGTCCGTTTTAGCCATTTAACATAGTTATACAAAATGTAAAGAAAAAACTTTCAATTTTTTTTTCATAACCACAATGTACATGTATTAAGTTTAGACAGTGGGCATTTAGCATTGTCTAGAATCTCGTTACCAAGTTTGTTCAAGTCATGCCCATGGGGTTAAAATTTGCCACGCCTGGATGTTACATTCGGCAGATCTTTCTTCTTCGAATTTGAACCACAGCAGTAAGAACTGTTTTTATTTTATTACAAAAATCTACACCAGAATGATGCAGAAACCTTGACATATATGGTTTTATGCTCCGAGTCCTGAAGATATTGTGCTTAGTGAAGCGGCGGCTAGAGCGGTAATGAATAGTTCATGCATTCCGGGCAGATTGTAAAACATTTCTAGAATAGTGAACAGTATAATCTGATTTGGGTTTCTAATATTTACGGAGGCTAGTGGATCGCATCCCTTGGCGCTGCAGTTAGCCAATACCGACACACCTAAAAGCATTATTAGACCCCCACATCAAACAGAAAATTGGTGACACAATGAGCAAAAGTGTTTTTGCTGTCTTTATACTTCGTGTAGATTTTATTTTTTGTACCCCTGCCTGGGTTATTGTCATAAAAAATATTGTGGTATAGAGCCAGGAATCAAGGTCCAAATGAGTAACGTATTGTTTGATAAAGATCGAAGTCAATCGAGTTAAAGCGATCTTCACTAAACTTTCGTATTTTAGATGGTTCTCCTGCATACTATATGGTACTTTTTTACCAACACTGAAATGCTTAAAGGTTTAATATTACTCAATAAACTTTACATAGACTATCAACTTTTTGTTTACAATCACCCAAAAAAGTGTTCTTGCACGTGAATGGTACATAGTCAAAAGTATTAAACGCAACCACATATTTTGTACTGAATTGAGTTTTGCTTTGATTAACTATGTCACTTTATATTGTCTTTAGGACTGGTAAATTTTTATACCCTTCCTAAGAAATTAAATACATCTACATTCATTTTGCAAATTGAAACTTATAATGATGTGATATATATTCAAATATTGTTTTATTACAGCAAAAACAACATACACACCTCGTCATATTTAATTACTGTTTTATTATTCTCGTTCGAATTAATCGTATTATTAAGGTGTAATTGTAATCAGTATTTTACCTGCTGAAATTCCGCAAAACATAATTAAAGTCTGGAATACGTCGGTCCATATTACAGCTTTTATTCCTCCTAGACAGCGGCAAGGCAAATAATATTCAGCACTCTGAGGATATAGAATATGCACAAATTCTACCGAAAAAGCTCCAAATGTACAATATTTCTCCACAAAAGTTCATGTTTTGTGATGCAAATTTCATCATTTCACTGCGCACATGAAAAGCATGTAATGTACTTCTACACTGGTGATTATGTTTATCAAAGTTTCAATTCAATATTCAAAACAAAATGTGGAAGTGTACACTGTTATATATGGTGAACGCGTTCATAGTACGTTGCTTTTCGCACCACATAATGGAACTCGTGTAGTGCACTCGCATGACACAAATAACAAAAACAACTGCTTTAAGCAAATATCTCCATCTAACTAAAGGCAAGTGCAAACAACCCATAATGGTAAAAAATCAAAACCCTGAATTTGTACTTACGCGTGCTAATTCTTTAGAACCAGCGAAGTAAAAAGTAAAGTTATAAAGTTTTTTGTTTTTCAATTTCGATTTCAATTACGCAGTATTTAGCCACGAAGGCCGGAGGCCTGAGTGGTTAATAGCAGCGCATCAGTAAGACAAATTATTGTTTATTAGAAGAAAACAACGATGAAAAAGATGTTATTTCGATTCTATTATGACTAGATACTAGTAATTACAAAATGTGAATAAATGCAATGCGTTATTTTCTACGCGATTGCTCAATAAACGTCATGCGGCACAATTTGACGTCATGTTTACAGCATATCGGTTCCCGCGTTGTTTATGGTTTAAAATAACATAATGTTTCTACCCTTTGTATATAGAGACAACATCGTTAGTCATGTTAGAATGATTGTTATATTAAGGAGTTGATATCTAAAAGAATTATAATACCATCACAGCATACAAATGTTGAGTTTTCTTACTTTAAATATTACGAATTGTCTACAAGTAGCAGTACTTGTATTAGTAAATGTTATAATATGTTATGTGTATTCTTAACATGTTGAAATAATGTGACAATGGCGTGAAAACTCACGTGCTCATAAACATTTACATCCACCGCATGAACAAGTTGAGCATGTATAAACGTATTGTATTATAATACTTTGAGATAGTTTCAGCGGTATTAAGTTTCAGTTTTGGATATACTGCTATCAGTTAAGAATACGATTGTATAACCTACATTCTCAAGTAACTATGTGGTGAACCATTTCAACTTTTTAATAAACCAACTAACGACAGGGATATTTAATTACAACATTTTTAAATCAAGTAAATTGTACGTCAAATTTCTTAACCTATAATTGATTGTGATTTAATATACATGACGTATAGAAATGGATGGAGGAAACATTTACAATAGGATATTTACTATTCCTGACTATGTTGTATTAGTGGCTGCCATTTTAATTTCGGTTGCAATTGGAATATTTTATGCTGTCAAAGATAAACGGAATAACAGTTCTACTAACTATTTCCTAGGAAACAGAAAGTTAAAAGCGGTTCCACTAGGATTGTCGTATGTAGTGACATTTCAATCGGCTATAATGATTTTAGGTACCCCTGCAGAGATTTATATACATGGAATGCAATACGCTCTAATACTAATTGGTGTGTTTATTGGCATATTTCTTTCCGGCTTGATTGTGGTTCCCCTGTTCCATCCTATGAATATCACGAGCGTCTACGAATACTACAACCTTCGTTATGGAACCAATAGTCTATGATTCCTAGGAGTTATACTTGGTGCGACGTACTACATTCTCTACATGGGTGTTGTTCTATTTGGAACGGCTCTAGCACTAGAATCTACAACAGGATTGCCAATATGGACTTCCGTTGTAATTTTTTCTTCCGCAGCTGTCATTTACACGTCCATAGGAGGAATAAAAGCTGTAATATGGACCGACGTATTCCAGACTTTGATCATGTTTTGTGGAATTTTAGCAGGTAAAATACTGATCACAATTACACATTTAAAATACAACAATGATAATTATTGGAACGGTGATAAAAAAACAATGATTGAAATATGACTACAACTTTCTGAAACAATTGAGTATGTTATTTTCTGTACTAAAACAATGTCTGAATATATATCACTTCATTACATAAGTACGATTTGCAAATGTGGATATATACAACTATTGTATATAATATATCGTACAAAATGCTAAGGAATTATATAAAAATGTACTAGTCCTTCAGACAAAATAAAGTTACATATTGAATCAAACCAAAACATACTATATAATCTTCAACTCAATTCAGTTCAAAATAATTGTTTGCGTTTAATTACGTACGCAACAACGGCGAACCTAATTCTATACTTGTTGACTGTATACAATTCACGTAAAATAAACAATTATTTTGATGATATTAAACAAAATGTTTCGGCTTATATATACATGTGTATGGTGTAATATTATCAACACAAATTGTGAACAAGTGATTCAGTTGTTTGAAACCTGAAATACTAGTTATTTCTTGAACGAAAGGTATAGATGTATAATCACTGTTCATTGTGAATTAGAATGGACATACTTTCACATGGGACTTCCTTGGTTTGACAATCACAATATATATGAAACTATTTCTACAGTATACATTTGAATACAAGTAAGATGCATGAAGATAACCTCACATATTAAACAACAAAAACATCGCCAAACAAGAGAAATATAGGTCAAAACTATATAGATTATTTAATTTATAGACCGTTTACACAACTACTATGCATATGTTAGCAATATGTGCACAATGTCAAAACAATTAAAAAGAGCCATGTTACACATGGTTAATCCCCCCGCCAGGAAAAAGTTACCTGAAGGTTGTACTTTCGTACATTTTACTTGGTGAGAGGAAAACCTTAAAAAGCCGTATAGTTATGGTCATGCTGAGTACAGTTTTCAAGTAAGTGGAAAAAGAATAAGGCAATGAAGAGAAGGTTTGCAAAATTATATTAATGTTCATTATCAGTATAGGTATGATATTTTTCTATTTGACTAAAAGTAGACAAGGTAGAGTTATTGTTCTTGCACACTGCACTTCCTACCAATGTGCTATGTCAGTGTATTAAGTTTGAAGAAAATCCCTCAAGTACTTTTGGAGTTTGCTCTGGACAAAACTTTTAAAGTAAATCTGATAAAGGGGAATAACTCTAAAAGTAGGCAAGGTAGAGTTATTGTTCTTACACCTGCACTTCCTACCAAGTGCTATGTCAGTGTATTAAGTTTGTAGAAAATCCCTCAAGTACTTTTGGAGTTATGCTCTGGACAAAACTTTTAAAGTAAATCTGATAAAGGGGAATAACTCTAAAAGTAGGCAAGGTAGAGTTATTGTTCTTGCACATTCACTTCCTACCAATGTGCTATGTCAGTGTATTAAGTTTGAAGAAAATCCCTCAAGTACTTTTGGAGGTATGTTCCGGACAAGTAAATCCGATAAAGGGGAATAACTCTAAAAGTAGGCAAGGTAGAGTTATTGTTCTTGCACATTCACTTCCTACCAATGTGCTATGTCAGTGTATTAAGTTTGAAGAAAATCCCTCAAGTACTTTTTGGAGTTATGTTCCGGACAAGTAAATCTGATAAGGGGAATAACTCTAAAAGTAGGCAAGGTAGAGTTATTGTTCTTGCACACTGCACTTCCTACCAATGTGCTATGTCAGTGTATTAAGTTTGAAGAAAATCCCTCAAGTACTTTTTGGAGTTATGCTTCGGACAAGTAAATCTGATAAAGGGAATAACTCTAAAAGTAGGCAACGTAGAGTTATTGTTCTTGCACCTGCACTTCCTACCAATGTGCTATGTCAGTGTATTAAGTTTGTAGAAAATCCCTCAAGTACTTTTTGGAGTTATGCTCTGGACAAAACTTTTAAAAGTAAATCTGATAAAGGGGAATAACTCTAAAAGTAGGCAAGGTAGAGTTATTGTTCTTGCACACTGCACTTCCTACCAATGTGCTATGCCAGTGTATTAAGTTTGAAGAAAATCCCTCAAGTACTTTTGGAGTTACGCTTCAGACAAGTAAATCTGATAAAGGGAATAACTCTAAAAGTAGGCAAGGTAGAGTTATTGTTCTTGCACACTGCACTTCCTACCAATGTGCTAGTCAGTGTATTAAGTTTGAAGTAATCCCTCAAGTACTTTTGGAGTTATGCTCCGGACAAAACTTTTAGAGTAAATCTGATAAAGGGGAATAACTCTAAAAGTAGGCAAGGTAGAGTTATGTTCTTGCACACTGCACTTCCTACCAAGTGCTATGTCAGTGTATTAAGTTTGAAGAAAATCCCTCAAGTACTTTTTGGAGTTATGCTCCGGACAAAGTTTTCAAGTAAATCTGATAAAAGGGGAATAACTCTAAAAGTAGGCAAGGTAGAGTTATTGTTCTACACGCACTTCCTCCCAATGTGCCTGTCAGTGTATGAAGTTTGAAGAAAATCGCTCAAGTACTTTCGGAGTTAGCTCCGGACAAAATTGGGACGGACGCACGGACGGACGGACGGACGGACAGACAGACAGACGGACGGACGGACGAAGGGCATTTCTAATATCCCCTTCGCCTTCGGCGGGGGGATAAATTATAATCCGAAATTTTATTTGTTGGTGAAACAAATTAATGTATGCCACTGGTGCAATATTTTTCTTGTCAGTTTGTGTCTGTTTTCAAAACAAAAAAACAACAGGGAGCAGACAAAGTCACACAACTAGTTGGGTTGTCAATATCATTAAACAACTTATATAGAACATAATAGTATTTCAAAAAAGCGAAAAAGGTGAAGACGTTAGTTACAAACGTATCTGATACAACTGTACTTGTGCAATTAGTCACAACAATCATAGATATATGCTTTCTTATTGCAAGAACATTGTCTTGCATCTAAAAAGTGTGCGCTTAAATCAACCAAAAATATAAAAAGCTTAATTCTGCAAGAAAAAAGAGATTGCTACCTAAAAGTGTATACCTAACACAAAAAGTAAATAAACATTATATTCTGCTTCATAAAGCTGATCGCTAACAGTTTCTGATGAAACATTCATAGGTCTTCAAAATCATATATTAACAAATGTAGAAGTAAATGCTAGAATCAACACCACAAGTGGAAATCAAAATAGCAATGTCCAAAACCCCATTGACAATGTTGGTAGCTACTCTCTATGGTGATATCGGGATTATCAAAATTGTTACGCTTTACGATTTGGTACCGTATCCTTTCAAATATATAAATATTCATTTCAACAATTTTTACTGGAACCTCTTTATTTGACTATTCGTTCTAAAATATTTAAAAAAAAGTTATTTTCAAAAGGTTTGGAGAACTTTCTTTTTTCACATAAATGCGAGAGCGAACAGCTTTAATGCCTCACTGATTTCGTATTAATGAGATTATTAGAATACTCCTCTGTCAAAAGCTTTCTTCTTCGTCAAACGATATCTGAAAGAGATTAAAGATTATCTAAGAGATTAAAGTTGATATTAAGCTTCTTTCTAACAACATAAGATAAAATCTACAAGAGTTAACAATAATTATATATAAACAAAAAAAGGAAATGCTAATTTACATTTATGACTCGAAGATATGTCCACATTACTCTGTTACGCTCCCCTTCATTAAATATGCTGATACAAATCGTTAAAGCATTTAACGATTTTAAGTTTATGTTTAGTTTATTGAGTAAGAATATTCTTTTAAACATTTCAGTGTTGATAAAAAGTACCATATATGCCGGAGGACCGTCTACAATACGACACCTGAGTGAAGATCGTTAACTCTATTGACTTCGATCCTAATCCAACCATTCGTCACTCATTTTGGACCTTGGTTTTTGGCTCCATCCCCCAATATTTTTACATGACAATAACACAGGCAGGGGTACAAAGAATAATATCTACACCAAGTATAAAGACAGCAAAAACACTTTTGTTTATTGCAGCACCACTTTACTGTTTGTTGTGGGGTCTAGTAATGCTTGAAGGTGTGTCGGTATTTGCTTACTTCAGTGACAAGGGATGCGATCCACTGGCTTCCGGAAAAATCAGCAACCCAAATCAGATTATACCGTTCACTATTCTAGAAATGTTTCTGAATATGCCTGGAATGCCCGGACTATTCATTGCCGCTCTAGCCGCCGCTTCACTAAGCACAATATCCTCAGGACTCAGTGGCCTGTCGGCAGTCCTTTGCGTTGATGTTCTAAGAGTATGCAAGCCACAAATTAAGGATCAGACAGCTACAACTTTTTCTAGGTGTTTTGTAATATTGCTTGGCATAGTATCAGCTGCCATCGCATTTTTACTTTCAAACATAAAGGGTCCTCTAACTCAAGTAATGACTGGCCTTTCCGGAGCTGTTGCTGGACCGGAAACAGGTATGTTTCTAGTATCTGCATTTTTCAGAAAAAGTCGATCAAGAGCTGTTTTCTTTGCGACCTTGGTCGGATTGGCAATCAACTTATGGATGAATTTCGGACAAACGTTTTCCAGAGATATAAAAACAACGCCTTATCTGCCACTGGGACCAACTGGGAATTGTTCAAATGACGACGATACAAAAGTTGTATACTATGTATCCCCGGTGTATAATGTATCCAATCTCAACTTAGTTGAATTCACGTCTACGTCAAAATCAGGTGATTTTAATCATTCGTTTACAGATTTCGATAAAAAAGATGCCGATATCGCCAAAATATCTGGACTAAACACCTTTTATTCAGTTTCTTACATGTATGTTCATCTTATTGGAACTGTCGTAACGATTTTAGTTGCAATTGTTGGGAGTTTACTTACCCAGCCTAAGCATCAAACGCGGGTAGATGGAAAGTATGTTTTTTCATTGAAAACGATTTGCCCAGAACCAGTCTTTGGAAATTGTTGTCCGCAAAGACGCCAACATAAAAGGAAGTATGAAGTAAATCCTGGTGATGCCGAGAAAATGATAGCTGAAAAGCTCTATGATACAGGTGTTTGATATTCAGATTCATAAAAAATGTTTGGTGTTATTTCTTAGATATCTAAAATGAAATGGTACGCGTGTAATGATATACAATCAGTTGCACACACTTTGTTTTGAGATTTAGCTGCACAAATCTTACTTTCTACGTACATCCTGCAAATTAAACATATGGTTTGCCAAAAATTGTTCATTTTCATTTTCATTTTGATAATATGTGGTACTACTAGTATGTTTGGCCATATGTGAAAGCTTGCTGATCTAAAAATCTTCACTTCATTCTTTCCTTTAGCGATAACACACAGTCATAGTACACTTAATATGTTTATAAAATTCGCATCAATATTTTACCTAAAATCTACTGTAAATTATATTTATATTTGTATATTAGTTTACATAAAGTCTCTTTCATGTATAAACAATCACACCTACACGTTTAAAGTTTAATCAATGATGAAACACACATTATCAATCAAGTAATGATTTATAAGAGACTTACATAAACTGTAAAAATCGATATTCTGATATTATATTCTTACAGTTGTCTGTCTACCTTGCACTACAAATCTGCCAAACTAACCGTCGGGTAGCATGCAAGAACATGAGCTTGTCTTAGCCACCTTTGAATTGTAGTATAAATTTGTGAATTAAAATAATACAGATTTCATACATACATTTAAAATATGCTAAAGTACAATTACCTGCACATGTAACTATAATGTACCTATTTGCTTAGAAACAATATTCGTTTTTGCAATACCAAAAAGCCCATTTCGCACATTGTCTTGTTATACCATCATTAGTAAACCAAAAGGTATATTTCTGATCATACAGCATGAAGCTAAAAGCAAAATTTGGAACTCTAATTTTTTAAACAACTACGTATAGTATAAGTTGTATAGACTCTTGACGGGGTATATAATGTTTTATATCATATACCTGTCACCAATAATTAATCCTGATTAACCGATATCGCTCACGTGCCGGGTCTGCAAAAGTATGCGTAGACCTGGAAAATGATGTGTAGACCTGCACGGATTTCAAGACGTCATTTCATTAATACTTTCGTGCAATTTTCACTTCTTTTTATGATGTATACGATATAATAATTTTAGACTAATGTATCGGTCAATATATAGTTTTACGGACCTGTAAAGAATGATATTGACTCGGAATATCACTTTTAACAGGACCGCAAAACTATATATTGACCTCAAAATTAGTTTCTAATTGTATAATATAGCCTGTTTGAGCTGATATAACCCGAGCCGTAAGGCGTATACCCAGTCAAGGATATATAATATAATGAATTTATAACACAACCTATTTATTTGATAAGCAAGAAAACTACCTGATTTGGTGTCAAAATATTGCTGTTATATTTATAAATGACAAAATGGCAATACCCATTAGAGCCCCCAAAACCTTTTAACTCGTATGAATCCGTACTGCTCTCGTATTCAGCCGATCATAGTTTTTCTCAGTATTTCAAATGAAAGAAAAATAATTATGTGGCTTACGGTGTCATCGACCCGAAAACAAATTAGAGTATAAAAGTATGTATTGTTTGCAGTCACATCATAAATAATTTCCGTTAAATTGGTCCCATTTCGATTTTATTACGTCATCAGTTCAAGTCTACGTCACCTAGACAGAAATGTTTTGGTAGCCATTTTTGTAGTGTGTGGACTGGATACACATATATATCTTTTCAATTTATTATTTCGGCTTTATGATTTGAGACAAAACAAGGATAAACAGCGTTTTACTTGAGTAGGACTACAGTTATATGAGTAGTACATCAACAGGACAGAAAAGGACATTTTTCAGCTTTTTCTCTGATGTTGTGGTATTTTATTTCGTCATTCCAGAGGTTGAATTTGTACATGAATGTCCTGCTAGCAGCCGTTAGTTGCAGAAATGAATACTATTCATTTGAAGAGTACTTATGAGTGTCAATGACAGTGTTTTTATTTTCAAAAGACAACATTATCCTTGGATTCATGGAAAAGGAACTTGATCGCTGACTAGGCCGTAACCCGTTTTGAACGGCGAGCAACGAAGGTAAAGATAGCATCAATGTATGTTTTCATGTCCATGAATTTGATTTATTTTCCCATCCATCCATCCATCCATCCAATCCTATCCCATCCCATCCCATCCCATCCATCCATCCAAATTACATTTTATTTCTTTCTCAAATTAGTTTTGCTTTCTGTTGCCATGAATATGTCGTCAGCCTACAACAATATAAACACCTTTAAATCATTACCCATGTTTATGCCAATACTAAAAACTTAACGTTACTAATAAAATCGTTTAAAAACCTTTTGAACATATTCGGTGACATTCTTAGCGGCAACCTATTATTACACACAATCATCCAGAAAGTAAACGACTAAGACGTATACATATTTAATATTTTTTCCTTAATTGGTTAATACCAGTAAGGTCGTACGCACAAAAAATTAGCAACTTTTTCTTATTTCGGCTTTCAATAACAGAAGTAAGGGACAACATATGGTCTACATTTCTTATTTTTTAACGGAAACCAATCTGTGCATCTGCCAAGACTTTGTTTGTCCCACCCCAT
Organism: Saxidomus purpurata; assembly: GCA_022818135.1. Classification (NCBI taxonomy): domain Eukaryota; kingdom Metazoa; phylum Mollusca; class Bivalvia; order Venerida; family Veneridae; genus Saxidomus; species Saxidomus purpurata. The sequence goes on from JAFMSR010000017.1 coordinate 2,348,950, forward strand.
TGTGATGATCTATTATTCAACACTGAACAGAACATCTAAAACATGCATGAACCAAGCGTAAACGTTCCGTCAGCCAGTCGATGGAAGAACAAAAAAACAAAAATAATATCAAACAGGGAATGCCAAACCATTACAATAATTAAATAATCTTAAGTATTAAGCACACAATCCGGCGTCAAACATATTCATCCGTTAAGAATAAATTTCAGCATAAAGCAAAACAGTTGCAAATAGGATTGGCGCGATTTACAGAAACCTAGGTACAAGTTCTAAACGCACAAATTTACATGAATCGGCTCTAGGAAATTAACAAGTTATGCAATAAGAAGGCAATATAGATCTGCCATAACACGCATGGGCAAAACCTAGGAATACAGTATTACTGGAGTCCATTTAAGTGAAAAGCGGTATACTAAGAAGAAGCACCACGAACTGAGGACTGGAATATAAGATAGTCAAAGGAGCCAAACTACCGTTCTGTATACACATAACATGATATCACAAAAGTTTGTAAAAGCGATTTATATAATACAAGGAATTTAGTATTTCTACAAGCAATCCAGTTGTAGACGAGAAGGAAAACACAGACATCATAATTAAACAGCAAACAAAATATATGGATATAATTTTGTGTTTAAATTACGGTGACGTTGTATGGCCTGCGTGACCGACTCTCGACTGATAAATAACGTGTATGATAATTATTTATGTAATTGCATAACACTTCTTTAGATCTGTCAAAGATACACAGTGTAACCTTATTAAGTGCAAGAAACAATGTGTCAATAGTAAACATGCAAATTATTGGTGCTGCATACCAGTTAAATGACAAACAAGTTGATTAAAGAAAAGTATAAAGAAAATTAGTATTTAGAGCTTTAAAGAGCAACTATATGATTATATAGTTTGTAGCATAAAAACGGAACTTTCAGACGTGTCTTGATTTATTAAAAATTATTTAGGAGAGAAACACACAGTCAATACATTGTCAAGAAATCGCGAATACCACGCGTATATCACTATGCATATCGCAGACACTGTCACTTCCAGTGTGAGTGTAGGTGCCAACAATTTGTTACGTTTGTATTGAACACTATTGTGCGTTGATAACCTTTATCATGTCATCTAGTTGAGAAGGAGACGCTTCCACATAAAACAAACGACACAGAGCCGTACCGAGACACCATGTTTACCTGGAACAATTTGTATGCGAATTTCAAATAATATAGCGGTATGGCCTACTACTCGTTTAATAGGGCGGATTAGTGGTGTAGTGGTTAACGAACTGGACTTGTAATCCAGGGATCGCAGGTTCGATCCACCGCTCCTCAACTAAAATAACTAATTGTCTTTCGGATGAGACCTAAAACCGAGGCTTGATGTACCAGTGCTGTACACCAGGCATGTGAAAGAACCACACGGCACTCGTTCTATATCTTGCACTATCCCCAAAAATCTAAAATAACTAAACCCTTCTTGGGCCATTGGTCATATGGATTATCCTGTACCAACGATAAAACTTTAAAATACATACATACTAGTTTAATCGATTGAAGACAGCCGTTACGGATGGTTATATCCGAAGATACCGAATGAATGGTCAGCATAACAAAGACATACCAACAGCGTTCCGACGGCATTTACAGCACTAATTAAATTGTTTCTTGAAAAGTAAAGTAAATAAGTTGCAGCTGAAAATAATTTCTACTATTTTACCAATAGGGGCCTACATCATTATGACATTCAAATGACAACAGTGAAAATGTATGCAGGTACCTACTGTAGAGTAAATTAAAAATAATGTGACAATGACGTAAACAATCACGTGCTCATACACGTTTACAACCATCGCATGAACAGGTAGAGTATGTATTAATGCACTGTATCTAAGTACATTGATATTGATTCAATGATAAAATGTTTCAGTTTTGATTTTACTACTACCAATACAAAATGCTTATGTATACGCTACATGAACGTAACTGTGTGGTGAACCGTTTAAAGTTTCTTCTAACCCATCGCACGTCAAGGATATTGAACTATATAGTTTATTCATCAAGTATATGTACAACAATTCATAGCCTTTATTTGAATGTGATTTGATATACATGAAGTATAGAAAATGGAAGGGGAAAACATGTACAGTGGGATATTTACTGTTCCTGATTATGTTGTATTAGTGACTACAATTTTTATTTCGGTTGCAATTGGAATATTTTATGCTGTCAAAGATAAGCGGATTAACAGTTCTGCTAACTTTTTCCTAGGAAACAGAAAGTTAAAAGCGGTTCCACTAGGAGTGTCGTATGTCGTGACGTTTCAATCTGCTATAATAATTTTAGGTACCCCTGCAGAGATTTATATATATGGAATGCAATACGCACTCATACTTATTGGTGTGTTTATTGGCATATTTCTTTCCGGCTTGATTGTGGTTCCCCTGTTCCATCCTATGAATATCACGAGCGTCTACGAATACTACAACCTTCGTTACGGAACCAATAGTTTACGGTACCTGGGTGTTATACTCGGTGTAACGAACTACATCCTCTACATGGGCGTAATTCTATTTGGAACGGCTCTAGCACTAGAATCTACAACAGGATTGCCAATATGGACTTCCGTTGTAATTTTTTCTTCTGCCGCTGTCATCTACACGTCCATAGGAGGAATAAAAGCTGTAATATGGACCGACGTATTCCAGGCTTTAATCATGTTTTGCGGAATTTTAGCAGGTAAAATACTGATTACAATTACACCTTGATAATACAAATAACAATGATAATAATTGGAACGGTAATAATAAAACAATGATTGAAATATGACTACACATTTCTGAAACAAATGTGTCTGTTGTTTTGCTGTACTACAACAATGTTTGAATATATAACACGTCTTTACATACGTCACGCTTTGCTAATGTGGATATATACAACAAATGTATATAATATATCGTATGAAATGCTAAGGACTTATATAAAATGTACTAGTCCTAAAGACAAAATAATGTTACATATTTAATCTCAATTTGGTCCAAAATATGTGTTTGCGTAAGCAAAAACAGCAGTCCTAATTGTTTGCGTTTGATTACGTAAGCAAAAACAGCAGTCCTAATTCTATACTTGTTGACTGTATGCCATTCACGTAAAAATAAAAAAATTTCGGCTGATATTAAACCAGACGCTGCGGCTTATATATGCATATGTATGATGTTATATTATCAACACAAGGTGTCAATATGTGATTCAATTGTTTGAAACCTAAAATGCTAGTTATTCCTTGAATGAAAGGTATAGATGAATTATCACTGTTCATTGTGCACGAGAATGGACAGACTTTCACATGAGATTTCCGTGGTTTGACAATCACAATTATATATCAAACTATTTCTATACATTGTTTTGAATACAATTAAGATGCATAATTATCACATGATCCGCTTACATATTAACTAAATAGATTATTTAATTCATAGAGCGTTTACCCAACTGTTCAAGACTATGCATATGTTACCAATATGTGCTCAATGTCAATATAATCCAAAGTACTGTAATCCGAAATTTGATTTTCTTTTTTTTGTTTTGGAATTAATGCATGCCGCTGGTGCAATTTTTTCTTGTCAGTTTGTGACTGTTTTTTAAGTCATACAACTAGTTGGGTTGTAAATATCAAAACAGTAGATAGGACATAATAGTATTTCAAGCATTTAAAAAAGAAGAAAGAAGTGAAGACGTAAGTTACGAACGTATCTGATACAACTGTACTTGTACAATCAGTCATAACAGTCATAGATATACTGCCTTTAGGTTATTGCACATAAATGCAAGAGCAAACAGCTTTAATGCCTCAATGTTTCGCATCAATGAGATTATTAGAATACTTCTCTGTCGAAAGCTTTCTTCTTCGTCAAACAATATCTGAAAGTGTACAAAGAGATGAATGTTTGATAGTAAGCTTCGTTCTCATATCATAAAATTAAAGCTACAAGAGTTAACAATAATTATATATAAACAAAATAAAAAGAAGAAATATATACATAATGCTAAATAACATTGAATGACTTAGAGATATTTCTACATTATTTTGTTATGCTCCCCTTCATTAAATATGCTAATACAAATCGTTAAAACATTTAACAATTTTAAGTTTATGTCTATTTTAATGAGTAAGATTGCTCTTTTAAACATTTCAGTGTTGATAAAAAGTACCATATATGCAGGCGGACCATCAAAAATACGACAGCTGAGTGAAGATCGCTTTAACTCTATTAACTTCGATCCTAATCCAACCATTCGTCACTCATTTTGGACCTTGATTCTTGGCGCCATCCCTCAATATTTTTACATGACAATAACACAGCCAGGGATACAAAGAATAATATCTACACCAAGTATAAAGACAGCAAAAACACTTTTGTTCATTGCAGCACCAGTTTACTGCTTGATTTGGGGTCTAGTAATGCTTGAAGGTGTGTCGATATTTGCTTACTTCAGTGACAAGGGATGCGATCCATTGGCCTCCGGGAAAATCAGCAACCCAAATCAGATTATACCGTTCACTATTCTAGAAATGTTTCATAATCTGCCTGGAATGTCTGGACTATTCATTGCCGCTCTTGCCGCCGCATCACTAAGCACAATATCTTCAGGACTCAGTGGCCTGTCGGCAGTCCTTTGCGTTGATGTTCTAAGAGTATGCAAGCCACAAATTAAGGATCAGACAGCTACAACTATTTCTAGGTGTTTTGTAATATTGCTTGGCATAGTATCAGCTGCCATCGCATTTTTACTTTCAAACATAAAGGGTCCTCTAACTCAAGTAATGACTGGCCTTTCCGGAGCTGTTGCTGGACCGGAGACAGGTATGTTTCTAGTATCTGCATTTTTCAGAAAAAGTCGATCAAGAGCTGTTTTCTTTGCGACCTTGGTCGGATTGGCAATCAACTTATGGATGAATCTCGGACAGACATTTTCCAGAGATATAGTAACAACGCCTTATCTGCCACTGGGACCAACTGGGAATTGTTCAGATGACAACGATACAAAAGTTGTATACGATGCATCCTTGATGAATAATGTATCCAATCTCAACTTAGTTGAATTCACGTCTACGTCAAAAGCAGGTGATTTTAATAATTCGTTTACAGATTTCGATAAAAACGATGCCGGTTTCGCCAAAATATCTGGACTAAACACCTTTTATTCAGTTTCTTACATGTATGTTCATCTTATTGGAACTGTCGTAACGATCTTAGTTGCAATAGTTGGGAGTTTACTCACCCAGCCTAAGCATCAAACGCGGGTAGATGGAAAGTATGTTCTTTCATTGAAAACGATTTGTCCTGCATCAGTCTTTGGAAATTCTTGTCCGCAAAGACGCCAACATAAAAGGACATATGAAGTAAATCCTGGTGATGCTGAGAACATGATAGCTGAAAAGCTCTATGATACAGGTGTTTGATATTCAGATTCATAAAAAAATGTTTGGTTCTTGTGTTATGTCTTAAATATCTTAAGTGAAATGTTACACGTGTAATGATGTACAATCAGTTTCGCACACTTTTTTCTACGTACAGCCTGCAAATTAAACATATATGATTACGAAAAGACAACTGATAAAATATAGTTTGCCAAAAATTGTTCATTTTCATTTTGATAATATGTGGTACTACTAGTATGTTTGGCCATATGTGAAAGCTTGGTGATCTAAAAATGTTCACTTCCTTCTTTCCTTGAGCGATGGCACACAGTCATAGCACACAGAATATGTATGAAAAATACGCATCAATATTTTACCTAAACTCTACTGTAAATTATATATATACTTATATATTGGTTTATGTAAAACACATTTCATCAGTAATTTAAATGTTTCACAGGGTTCCTATCACGTCTTCTGCAAAGCATTAAGATTTTTGGTTTCAATGCTTGTTTTTATAAACACGACATTATTTTTTTACAAACAAGCCTACCATTGATTGTTATAATTGACTTAGCAGGGATTACTTTTATTTACACTGTCCTGTGACTTTGGAACATGGTGGGGGTAAGAGTGAGGTTGGGTGCGCACCATAAACCGGTTTAAGCTCCCCAGTGGTGTTTTTGCCACTGACCGTTCCAAGGCGGTGCCCCACTGTGTTCCTTTAATTGTTCGTTTTGTCCTCGTGTGTTTGCTTTGTATGCTAGTGTGTGTTGGTAGTGTATATGTGTGTGTGTGTACATGATTGTGTGTGTGTGTGGGGTTGTGTGTGTTGTGTGTGTGTGTGTTTGTGTGTGTGTTGGTGGTGTGCACTTCTGGGTGCTGTGGGGCTCGTTTTGGGGAGGCTGCGTTTTTGGTACGTGGCATTCCCTGTTTGATATTATTTTTGTTTTTTTTACATATACTGTAAAAATCAATATTCTGATATTGTATTCTTACAGTTATCAGATTTTGTATTCTTACAGTTGTCAGATACTGTATTCTTACAGTTGTCAGATATTGTATTCTTACAGTTGTTAGTCTACCTTGCACTACAAATCCGCCAAACTAACCGTCGGGTAGCATACAAGAACATGAGCTTGTCTTAGCCACCTTTGAATTGTAGTATATATTTGTGAATTAAAATAATACAGATTTCATATATACATTTAAAATATGCTAAAGTACAATTACCTGCACATGTGACTATAATGTACCTATTTGCTTAGAAACAATATTCGTCTTTGCAATATCAAAAAGCACATTTCGCACATTGTCTTGTTATACCATCATTAGTAAAACAAAAAAAAAAAAAAAAAAAAAAAAAAGGGGGGGGGCGGGGGGAAAAACGGGGGGGCGGCGAGGGGGGGGGGGGGGGGCGGGGGGGGGGGGGGGAGGAAAAAACACACACACACACACACACACACGCATAGGGGGGGGGGGGGGGGGGGGGGGGGGGGGGGGGGGGGGGGGGGGGGGGGGGGGGGGGGGGGGGGGGGGGGGGGGGAGAGAAAAAAAGATGGAAGGTGAAAATATAACCCAAAGGTAATTTCTGATCATACAGCAGGAAGCTAAAAGCAAAATTTGGAAGTCTAATTTTTTAAACAACTACGTATAGTATAAGTTGTATAGACTCTTGATTGGGTATATAATGTTTTATATCATATACCTGTCACCAATAATTAATCCTGATTAGCCGATATCGCTCACGTGCCGGGTCTGCAAAAGTATGCGTAGACCTGGAAAATGATGTGTAGACCTGTACGGATTTCAAGACGTCATTTCATTAATACTTTCGTGCAATTTTCACTTCTTTTTATGATGTATACGATATAATAATTTTAGACTAATGTATCGGTCAATATATAGTTTTACGGACCTGTAAAAGAATGATATTGACCTCGGACTTCGTCCTCGGTCAATATCACTTTTAACAGGTCCGCAAAACTATATATTGACCTCAAAATTAGCCTCTTATTGTATAATATAGCCTGTTTGAACTGATATAACCCGAGCCGTCAGGCGTATACCCAGTCAAGGATATATATAATGAATTTATAACACCACCTATTTTTTTGATAAACAAGAAAATAACGTAACTTCGGATAAAACGAACAGTTTTTTTGGCCCGATTTTTTCCCTTCTTTGTTTAATGTACAAAATCATACTGGACCCTAAACCGTACTCCGGTTACTAAGGAAACTCTCGGATATAAGGAACAATATTGTCTGGCCCATATTTCAAATGAAAAAAATATAATTAAGTAATCGTATATATCGAGAAACTGCAAAATATGTTCCGCAGTCAGGTAAAAAAATATCTGTTGATTTTGCATTTTGTTTTTTGCCGTCTGCATTGTAATTTTAAGTAGCGCACTTGTAGCTGTGTGGATTCATTAAGGCATAATGATTTCACATTTGTAACGTTTTGGTTAACTAGTTATAAAAGTTAAATGCTAAGTAGCGATATTCATGAGTAGGACTAATATTTTACGTAAATACATTATGAGCGATTCTAGCATGACATTTGTCGATTATATCCCATTTTGGGAAAAAATATTCGTCATTAGGTTGATATTTCAAGTTATGGCAACCGTTAGCGAAATGAATCTAGGTTCATTTCAATTGTATTTTGGTTTAAGTGTTGCCAAAAAAACTTTATCCTTGGATTCATGGAAAAGGGACTTTATCGTAATTCTTGCAATTATTCTACATAGATTTACGGGAAAATAGCATAATATGTTTTCATGTCCATAAATCTTTATAACTTTTCCAAAGGAGGCAAGAAAATCAAAAGCTGATGGCTTTCACAAATTATTATTCCTTTATGTTGACTATGACAAAATACCCTTGTTCGATATATACCCATTTTTATTCGATATATATAAACATAACGTATGATAAAATGAACTTGTTACCGGTGATATACGGATATAATGACCACTCCGGATAGTAAGGAACCGATATTTGATAGGTCCCGAGGAGTTTGTTATAAGCGGAGTTTAATGTATATTTATAAATGACAAAATGGCGATACCCATTGGAGCCTCTAAACCTTTTAACAGTAGTCAGGGACAACATATGGTCTACATTTCTTATTTTTTAACGGAAACCGTTCTGTGCATCTGCCAAGACGTTGTTGGTCCCACCCCATTGTGATGATCTATTATTCAACACTGAACAGAACATCTAAAACATGCATGAACCAAGCGTAAACGTTCCGTCAGCCAGTCGATGGAAGAACAAGCCAAACCATTAACTATAATAAGTATTAAGCACACAATCCCGCGTCAAACATATTCATCCGTTAAGAATAAATTTTCAGCATAAAGCAAAACAGTTGCAAATAGGATTGGCGCGATTTACAGAAACCCAGGTACAAGTTCTAAACGCACAAATTTATATGAATCGGCTCTAGGAAATTAACAAGTTATACAATAAGAAGGCAATATATAAGGGAACTTCTAATCCATAAGTCACATGGGCAAAACTCTTAGGGATATCAGCTTATATTAGAAGATGTACTGGAGTCCATTTAAGTGAAAAGCGGTATACTAAGAAGAAGAAGCGCCACGAACTGAGGACTGGAATATAAAATAGTCAAAGGAGCCAAACTGCCGTTCTGTATACACATAACATGATATCACAAAAGTTTGTAAAAGCGGTTTACATAATACAAGGAATTACGTAATTCTATAAGCAATCCACTTGTAGACGAGAAGGAAAACACAGACATCATAATTAAACAACAAACAAAATATACGGTTATGATTTTGTGCTTAAATTACGGTGACGTTGTATGGCCTGCGTGACTGACTCTCGTCTGATAAATAACGTGTATGATTATAATTTATGCAATTGTATAACACTTCTTTAGATATGTCAAGGATACACATTGTTACAGTATTAAGTGCAAGAAACAATGTGTCAATAGTAAACATGTAAACTATTGGTACTGCATACCAATTAAATGACAAACAAGTTGATTAAAGAAAAGTATAAAGAAAATTAGTATTTAGAGCTTTAAGAGCAACTATATGATAACATAGTTTGAAACATAAAAACGGAACTTTCATACGCGTCTTGATTTATTATAAATTATTTTAGGAGAGAAACACACAGTCCATACATTGTCAGGAAATCGCGAATACCACGCGTATATCACTATGAATATCGCAGACACTGTCACTTTCAGTGTAGGTGCCAACAAATTGTAACGTTTGTATTGAACACTATTGTGCGTTGATAACCTTCATCATGTCAGCTAGTTACCAAGGAGACGCTTATACATAGAATAAACGACACAGAGCCGTACCGAGACACCATGTTTACCGGAAACACAGGTGACATTTAATATAGTTTTGATGATCAGTCGTGTTGTCTATTTTGTAGTGCATAAGAAAGAACAATTTGCATGCGAATTTCAAATTATATAGAGGTATGGTTAACGCACTTGACTTGTATTCCAGGGATCGCAGGTTCGATCCCCCGCTCCTACACTAAACTAACTAATTGTCATTCGGATGAGACCTAAAACTGAGGCTTGATGTACAATTGTTTTACACCAAGCATGTTAAATAAGCAGGGGGTCTCTTGAACGGGACTCGTTCTGTATCTTGCACTATCCCCAAAAACCTGAAATAACTAAATCCTTCTGGGGTCATTGGTCATATGGAATATGCGGTACCAACAATAAAACTCTAAAATACATACATACAAGTTTTATCGATTGAAACAGTCGTTACGGGTACATACGCTTATATCCAAAGATACCGAATGAATGGTCAGCATAACAAATACAAACCAACTGTGTTCCGACGGCATTTACAGAACTAACTAAATTGTTTCTTGAAAAATAAAGTAAACAAGTTACAGCTGAAAATAATTTCTATAATTTTACCAATACATCATAATGGCATTCAAATGACAACAGTGAAAATGTATGTAATTTTAAGGAGTTGATATCTTAAACAATCCAAGCACTGAAGATGCTGGATTTGTTTGTGTATTCAAACTATTTGTCCTTTGTTTGTTCTGGCGGCTGCTCATTCTGGAATTTTAATTGGTGAAGGCTCTATCAGTTTGTGATAAGACTTAAACAGAATGCAACTGTTACAAATCTTTAGGCATGCACTTTCTTATCCCAATATTAATTGACTTATTTCAGATATCTTATTTACTGTCGGACAGTTGGCCTGGAGCCCTATCTCCTTGGGAATAAGAAAAATCTTCGCAAATAACACAACTAAAGAACTTGTGAACAAGCATTATTACTTTATACAATTTCACAATGAATGATTATATCTGACTTTATACATATATAAATTATGTAACTTGTGAATAAACTGTGTTGCCAAAACCATTTTTGTATTCATAAGCGGATACAAAGTTTGATAACAGAAACTACGGACACACGTTAATGATCTGCAATCGATGAAAAAACTTTTACAATCGGGTCATGAAATTGTCATTTTGAAATTAAACACATTCTGACCTGAAGTGTCGAACCAAAGCATATTAAGACATGTTTATTCTTCTTTAATTCCAGTGATCTGAATAAGCAGACAATTCAATTTATAGCTTAATATAACTTTTCCTTATTAAGTAATTATAAACATTGAGTAATCATGCAATATTGATTTTGTTATAATCAAGAGCTGTCCTTCGTAAGTGACAAATGACTCCAAAGAGGTGTCTTACAGTCTCCGACGTTGACCTTTCAAAGCATGGAGCTGCTGTTTGCGCAAAACACTTGGTGATCATTTGTGGTGAATATTTATTATAAAATCCTTCAACTCATAACAGAGAAAATCTGCATCACATATCCATGATGCGTTTCACATTTCATCTCTATGTGATCAACAGTTGTACCATGAAATTTTAAAATCCTTCAATGCATGGCTGAGTTACCATGTATAAAGGATTCCGTGACCTTTTAACTCTTAAATGTAACATTGACCTTAAAGCTAGCGATGCGAGTATTTCATCCAACTGCTGAACATGTGTGACATATATTTACTTATATATGCCTATTTAGCCCCTACGTTATGTAATATGCATATATACGTCAAAAAAGTATATGTGTCAAGTATCTGTGTGACAAGTTGTTTTAAAATTCTTCAATGCATGACAAAGTCACAGCCCGGAGACGAATGCGTGAATACATACACGATTTCATGATCTTTAAACTTGTGTGACATTGACCTCTCAGGTAGGGACTCAGTACCGTGTTCGTCTTCATATCCTGAGCGTTTGTGTCATATGATTTGAAAATCCCTTCACCCATGCCCGGACAAGAACAATTGGAAGGACAGAGACACGGAGCGAAGGAGCGTTTTTAATATGCCCACCTCCGGGGAAATAGATACCTTCCTCCCGTTTGAATCAAACATATATGATACAGTACAAAATAGCTCATTCGATGCGTTTTAAGATAACGAGGCCTGCAGTCGAAGTTAGGGTAAATTGCCCTCTACTTTAAACAATCACTACCAATTAAATATAACAAATCGTTTAAACAGCGACATTCACGTATCCTAACGTTTTTTTTTCTGCTAAAGTTGCTCACGCGTATTTCTAATACATGTAGGAAAGCAGAATAGTTCGCGCCAGGTCCGCAGAATAAACATATTAGCAGAAAGGAAAATTACCTTGCCGCGCATTTGAATAAATTTATAAATGGATGGATATATTCGTAAATAGAGAACTTGTAAACATGCGCGTAATATTTCTGGCTGTTCAAAATATTTCATTCTTTCAAATGACGATCAGGTTAAAACATTTTGTTTTCACAGAAGCTCCGAAAGATATATTTTCTTTCAACACAAGTTTTAAGAAATGGCCAGCGGGTTAAGAAATCCGAACTTTTTCTTGAAGGTGTATATATTTAGATCGTCCCTTATTTTTAGCCTCTCATTGTAAAATGATATGCATCCGCGGTTCTTATTCGGAATCAGTTTACTTTAGTTGCATTTACAAAATTAAGCTGATATTGCATGACTTTCATGTCTGCGATGGCCATATGGTTTAAAATGAATAATCATAATTCAGGATTATATGCTGACTGACGTGCCGGATCTACTTTCAGGAACAGGTACCAATAATGTGACAATGACGTAAAAATCACGTGCTTATATATGCGTCTCTCCTCATTGAAAAAATGGGGTACTTCTAAGACGAAAACTGTAGACACAGTCTATTTTTTTTGGAAATGCAAGAGTTGTCGTTTGTTATTGAGTTGTCGTTCGTGTCATAGAGGGCGCAATTATACGCTGTTAAAAATATAGAAAAGTACTTTTCACGTTTCAGGCGCAATCTACGCTGAGAAAAATGGAAATATGATTGCTTTTTCCACTTACACAGCCTTTGACATTAAAGAAACGAAGCACAGCTTAATTTTTTCCATCGTGTGGAAGTCTGTCTCCGTGGTGTAATTGCGTTTGCTCTCTACGAACTTCTTTTGTACTTTTACGAATCCACGAGTTCGAATCCCACCAAAACCCAATTTTTTTTCTGCTGTTTTAATTTTCATTTTTAGCTTTTAAACCATTTTAAAATATTTTACGGCAAATAATCATAAAAAATTCATGCATGTCAAATTAATAAGGATAATGGTGATGTAAAATTGAGACATATCAGGAACGGTCTATAGAGCATTCCTGAACATACTGTATAAATGTTATTTGATAAAAGTAAAGTTTCGATACTACAGGTCAGTCAGTCGGTAGTAGTGGTGTCGTGTCAGGTTTTGCTTGTTCAACCATTTATGGTTTCCTCGAGTTCTTTATGGGCCATGCTTCAACATCAACCATCACCAGTTTCCAAAATATTTACATGGCATTATCGTTTGTTGACCCACTGTGATACTTTGTATCACAGTATTTCTTGTAAACTTTTACAACCATCACATGAATAGGTAGAGTAGTATGAACGTACTGTATCTAAGCACTTAGATAGTTTCAATGATAATGGTTTTCAGCTGACAATAATTTCTATTCATTTTACCAAGACATGATAATAACATTCACATGACGATATATTGTACATATATTGAATACAGTTAATATATAGTACTTGTATTTAATTTAAATTTAGTTAATACACTGTACATACACCTACAAAATTAATGTCTTTTTTATTTCGGATAAAACGGCACCCGTTAATTGTACAACAATATCACCCTAAAAGCCCAACATAATATTACAGTTTTGCCGTTTTCTGTTTGCAAGAGTGTTGTTGTTACGGAAAACAGTCTTCTTCCCTAGCTCAATCCGACGGTATTATCATGATAAAGGACCGTTAGATAAGTCACTCTAAACTTTCAGGGGGTGCTTAACTTTTTTCTTTGTGTATATTATGTGTATTCTTCTGAATAGATGTTAGACAAGTACATAGAATAACTTTAAAATAATGTGACAAAGACGTAAAAACTCACGTGCTCATAAGCGTTTACAACTATCGCATGAATAGGTAGAGGATGTATGAACGTACTGTACCTAAATGATTTAAGATAGTTTCAATGATAAAATGTTACATATACGCTACATGCACAAGTCAATGTGTGGTGAGGCGTCTCAAGATTTAAAAACTCATTTAACGTCTAGAATATTGAGTTAAATGGCTTGTTACAAAATTGCATAGCCTTTTTTTATTGTGATTTGATACACAAGAAGTATAGAAATGGAAGGGGAAAACATATCTACTAGGATTTTTACTATTCCTGACTATGTTGTATTAGTGACTGCAATTTTAATTTCGGTTGCAATTGGAATATTTTATGCTGTCAAAGATAAACGGAATAACAGTTCTGCTAACTATTTCCTAGGAAACAGAAAGTTAAAAGCGGTTCCACTAGGATTGTCTTATGTAGTGACGTTTCAATCTGCTATAATGATTTTAGGTACCCCTGCAGAGATTTATTTATATGGAATGCAATACGCACTAATACTAATTGGTGCTTTTATTGGGATATTTCTTTCAGGCTTGATTGCGGTTCCCCTGTTCCATCCTATGAATATCACGAGCGTCTACGAATACTACAACCTTCGTTATGGAACCAATAGTTTACGGTACCTGGGTGTTATACTCGGTGTAACGTACTACATCCTGTACATGGGCGTAATTCTATTTGGAACGGCTCTAGCACTAGAATCTACAACAGGATTGCCAATATGGACTTCCATTGTAACAGTTTCTTCTGCATCTGTCATCTACACGTCTTTAGGAGGAATAAAAGCTGTGATATGGACCGACGTATTCCAGACTTTGATCATGTTTTGCGGACTCTTAGCAGGTAAAATACCGAGTAAAATAGCACAGTAATAATACAAATGATAATAATAATGCATACGCAATATCTGAAGGTCAACAACTATCAATACTACCGTAATAAAAAAGGAACACTGAAAAATAGACGTGTACAACTACAAAACCGTTTTGGTATGTATATAACTCTGTAGAATAGAATTTCTGAACTGCACAGTAAATTTAAAGTTGTGAATGACAGGTAAAGCTAGATGTAGTAAAAACGCTTTCAATTTAAGTTGATAGATATAGTTTAATAAGCGCTCGGAGGAGAGAAGCTTTGATGATTGACTAGGTGCATTTAAGAATCTCGCCACTTTACTTGGTGATGCTCTCAGAGTCATAATCCCAAAACGATAATCAGACAAGAGAAATCAAGGACAAAACTGAATAGATTATTCAATTTGCACTATTCAAGACTATGCACATGTTAACACCTTTAAGGTTTATATATGTAGCCACAATGCTTCTTTGTAATTATTATATATTGGGGAGGGCCGTTTTATAATGTGGTAAGCACTTGTGGCCCAAACCATTTGCTATGTATATTATTGGCAATCAATTATGTTTAAACTAACACCTTTAAGGTAACAATATGTTCACAATGTCGATATAATCCAAATTTTAATCAGAAAGTTGATTTCGTTTTGAAACAAATTAATGCATGCCGTTGGTAAAAGTTTGTTTCTGTTTGTGAAGTGGCACAATTGGGTTGTAAATATCATACATTTGTAAAACAATATATAGGCCATTGAGGTACTTCGAGCATTTACAGAAAACAGAAAAAGATGGAGACGTTAGTTACGAACGTATCTGGTACAATGAGTCATAACAGTCATAGATTTATTGCCTTATTACAAGACAACGGATTAGCATCTGATAATATCAACCAAAAACATCTAAATAGCTTAATTTTGCAGGAAAAAAAGAGATTGCTCCTTAAAACTGTATGCCTGAAACAGAGGTTAAATGAAAAAAGTTTTTTAAAATTGCCACAATGTAAGAGCAAGCAGCTATAATGTGAGAGCGAGCAGCTTTAATGTCTCAATTATTTCTCGTCAAATTGTACAAAGAGATAAATGTCTTTATATCCAAGGTTCGTTCTAAAATGATAAGATATTATATACATTTTTTTTACAACCACTTTTACGGTACCTAGGTGTTATACTCGGTGTAACGTACTACATCCTGTACATGGGCGTAATTCTATTTGGAACGGCTCTAGCACTAGAATCTACAACAGGATTGCCAATATGGACTTCCATGGTAACAGTTTCTTCTGCATCTGTCATCTACACGTCTTTAGGAGGAATAAAAGCTGTGATATGGACCGACGTATTCCAGACTTTAATCATGTTTTGCGGAATCTTAGCAGGTAAAATACTGAGTAAAATAGCACAGTAATAATACAAATGATAATAATAATGCATACGCAATATCTGCAGGTCAACAATTATCAATACTACCGTAATAAAAAAGGAAAACTGAAAAATAGACGTGTACAACTACAAAACCGTTTTGGTATGTATTTAATTCTGTAGAATAGAATTTCTGAACTGCTCAGTAAATTTAAAGTCGTGAATGACAGGTAAAACTAGATGTAGTAAAAACGCTTTCAATTTAAGTTGATAGATATAGTTTAATAAGCGCTTGGAGGAGAGAAGCTTTGATGATTGACTAGGTGCTTTTAAGAATCTCGCCACTTTACTAGGTGATGCTCTCAGAGTCATAATCCCAAAACGATTATCAGACAAGAGAAATCAGGGACAAAACTGAATAGATTATTCAATTTGCACTATTCGAGACTGCACATGTTAACACTTTTAAGGTAACAATATGTGCACAATGTCGATATAATCCAAATTTTGATCAGAAAGTTGATTTCGTTTGGAAACAAATTAATGCATGCCGTTGGTAAAAGTCTGTTTCTGTCAATTGGGTTGTAAATATCATACATTTGTAAAACAATATATAGGCCATTAAGGTACTTCGAGCATTTACAGAAAACAGAAAAAGATGGAGACGTTAGTTACGAACGTATCTGGTACAATGAGTCATAACAGTCATAGATGTATTGCCTTATTACAAGACAACGGATTAGCATCTGAAAGCTGTACGTTAAGATCAACCAAAAAAAACATCTAAATAGCTTAATTTTGCAGGAAATAAAGAGATTGGTCCTTAAAACTGTATGCCTGAAACAGATGTTAAATGAAAAAAATCCACTTCTTAAGCTGCTCGCTCACAGCTTCAGGTGAAAAAAATATCTTTCTCTAAACTGATATGTTAAAACATGAAATGTAGAAGTAAATGCTAGAATGGACACCACAAGTGAAAATCAACTTAGTCATTGCACATTTTGGTGGTTTTGTTTAACGACACCGCTACACTATATGATCATAATAGGATTTTCAATTTTTTTGTAACGCTTTACAATTAGGTAGCATATAAAATATATCATTTACAAGAATCTATACGGGAACTTGTTTCCTTCACTATTCGTTCTTTATATGCAATTTTAAGGTTATATGGAGAACTTTTTTAAATTGCCACAATGTAAGAGCAAGCAGCTATAAAGTGAGAGCGAGCAGCTGTAATATGAGAGCGAGCAGCTTTAATGTCTCCATTCTTTCTCGTCAAATTGTACAAAGAGATAAATGTCTTTATATCGAAGCTTCGTTCTAAAATGATAAGATATTTTATAGAATATTTAACAAGAAATTATAATTAAAAAAAAAAAAAAATATACATATATATACATGTATATATATTATGCAAAATAACATTTAATGACTGAGAGTTATTTCCACATTATTTCTTATGGCTCCCTCTCATGAAATTCGCTTATACAACTTATAAAAGCGTTAAAACAATTAGAATTTATGTTACAGTAACATTGCACTTCTAAAACATTTCAGTGTTGATAAAATGTACCATATGTGCAGGAGGACCATCTAAAATACAACTGCTGAGTGAAAATCGATTTAACTCGATTATCTTCGATCCTAATCCAACCATACGTAACTCATTTTGGACCTTGATTCTTGGCGCTATACCACAATATTTTTATATGACAATAACACAGGCAGGGGTACAAAGAATAATATCTACACCAAATATAAAGACAGCAAAACGGATTTTTTTCATTGCATCACCACTGTTCTGTTTGATATGGGGTCTAGTAATGCTTGAAGGTGTGTCGGTATTTGCTTACTTCAGTGACAAAGGATGCGATCCACTAGCCTCCGGAAAAATCATCAACCCAAATCAGATTATACCGTTCACTATTCTAGAAATGTTTCACAATATGCCTGGAATGCCAGGACTATTTATTGCCGCTCTAACCGCCGCTTCACTAAGCACAATATCTTCAGGACTCAGTGGCCTGTCGGCAGTCCTTTGCGTTGATGTTCTAAGAGTATGCAAGCCACAAATCAAGGATAAGACAGCTACACATATTTCTAGGTGTTTTGTAATTTTGCTTGGCATAGTATCAGCTGCCATCGCATTTTTGCTATCAAACATAAAGGGTCCTCTAAGTCAAATAGTGGCTGGCCTCACCGGTGCTGTTGCTGGACCGGAGACAGGTATGTTTCTAGTATCTGCATTTTTCAGAAAAAGTCGACCAAGAGCTGTTTTCTTTGCGACCTTGGTGGGATTGGCAATCAACTTATGGATGACTTTCGGACAGACGTTTTCCAGAAATATAGTAACAACGCCTTATCTTCCACAAGGACCAACTTGGAATTGTACAGACAACAACGATACAAAAGTTGTATACAATGCATCCCCGCTGTTTAATGTATCCGATCTCAACTTAGTTGAATTTATATCTACGTCAAAACCAGATGATTTCAATAAGTCTTTTACAGTTTTAGATACTAATGATGCAAATATTACAACTGTATCTGGACTAAACACATTTTATTCAGTTTCTTACATGTATGTTCATCTTACTGGAACTGTCGTAACAATATTGGTTGCAGTAGTTGGGAGTTTACTCACCCAGCCTAAGCAACAAACTCCGGTAGATGGAAAATATGTTCTTTCATTGAAGATGATTTGCCCTGCATCAGTCTTTGGAAATTGTTGTCCGCAAAGACGCCAAAATAAAAAGAAGTATGAAGTAAATCCTGATGATGATGTTGAAAAAATGATAGCTGAAAAGCCCAATGATACAGGTGTTTGATATTCATATTCATATTCATAAAAAGTGTTTAGTTCTGGTGTTTTGTCTTAAATATCTTACACAAAATGTTTCATGTGTAATAATGTGCACTCAGTCTCTGATACATTGTTTAGAGATTAAGCTCTTCAAAGCTTATGTTCTACGTACAATCTGCAAATAAAGCGTAGATGATTATGAAAAGACAACAGATAAAATATATATTGCGAAAAAATGTGCATTTAATTTTGGCAATATGTGGTACTACTAGTATGCTAATCACACGAACGCTTTTGAATCGACTCTTACCACGGTTTGGACATGTATGAAAGAAAGATGGTCAAAACAATTTCATTTCCTTCTTTCCTGCAGCGATATCGTACAGTCTGAATATGTATATAAAATACGCTTCAAGATATATCTAAATTATAAATTATATTTACAAATGCATATACTCATGCATATACTCGTATATTAGTTTGTTTAAATCTCTGTCACGTTTATACAATAAAACATACATGTGTACAATAAAAACATGGTGAAACATACATTACCAATCAAATAACGAGACCTACGTATAGTTTAAATGGTCAGTATTCTTTTATTCTATTTTTACAGTTGTCTTTCTTCCTTACACTACAAATCCGTTAAACTAACCATCGGGTAAAATGCGAGACCAAGAGCCTGTTGTCGTAGCCAAGTTTGACTTGTAGTATAAAATGCATCTATTTGCTCATAAACAATTGTCGTATTTGCAATATCTAATGTCACGTTTTTGCACATTGTCTTGTTATACCATCATTAGTTAACAAAAAATGTATATTCTCGATCATCTGACTGAAAACTAAAAGCAGAATTTGAAAGAATAGCTTTTGAAAACAACTCCTTACGTACACACATAATATACTAACCGGTATATCACTCAAAAGTAAAATATATTTCAATTCTTACACGTTAATTTAAACAAAATATGTTCGAAGGGGTACTATTTGATGCGCTTACACGAAGTCGCTGCCTTTAATCTTGTAGTATTCCGTGAATTCCGTGCCGTTCTTTTTTGCTCCTCAAATAAACCGCTGTTCGTTTTATTTTTGTTTTTGCTGATATTACTGGCGATACCAGAAGTGTAGAAAATTTTACTACGATTTGTTTAACATCACGCGAATTAATTCACAGCAATACAAATTCAAGCGTATTAGCGCATGCACACTCATAGATGTAGTGTGAAAATTACGTTGGATGGAATTTCAGAAGTCAAAAATAGTTCCGAACGCCTAGTGTGATATATACTTGGTAGGTATATCACGCTCAAATCCTTCTCTGCCTATATAGGAGAAATTTTCAATAGTGTTCGAATGTCATTTAATGGATAATGTGACATTGCATGATACTCATTTACTACCGAAGATAAAACAAAATGGACATAATCAAGAGTTTACAGGTAATGATTTATAACGGCCTTTTTCAGTCCTAAAAGCGGCAACTCTGGCTCAAAATTTGGCCCTGTATGACCTTGACATAAATAGTTACATGTTTATGATATGTTTCTGTATAATGTCTTATATTACTTTCATTTATTACCCCGTCTTTTGCTAGTGCAAACACTTTTTGACCATTTAGCAGCCAGAGATATAGTGTGGTAATAAAACACCTTTCATCGAATAATCCCGTACTCTTGTGTTGAAGGCTCTCTTATCAAAAACCATTTCAGTATTAATGACAAACTCTGCACAGGTCATCATGCATAACAATGTTGTAACACTTAAAGTCCATTTTCTACATTTATAATTGCCAACATTCATTTTAGCGACTGCTATTAATCTAAATCATTCGTACGATGAAGTTAATGATATATTTCCATTGTCTAACTATTGACAGTATCCAACTCATATTACCAGTAACTGCACCAGTCGGAGTGTTTCGGTCGACATCTAGGAAAAAACTTGAAGGGGGATAATCAGATTTTGGCCATGTAACAGATTTGTTTGAAACTTTAAATCTGATCATTTACACTCATTTCTGTGCACTTAGCGTTTAATTCAAGTAAGATTTACACTGGAGGTATTTTTTAAAATTTGATTTCCCTAACCAAGATAGAGTTATGCAAGATTATGTTTGTAATCCATAAATTTATTGTGGATTATTTAATTAACTACATTGTATTAGTCTATAATAATTATGTTATTTATAAATATGTTTGTATCTCCCAAAAGGAGTAAATAAAGAAATAAAGTAAAGTGTAAAGTAAGAAGCTACACGTAGTTTTAAAACTTGCCTTTTGGTTCAGAATGTTAAAATATTTGTATATCTATCCAATGCAAATGTAAAAGTAGAAATTATATTGAAATAAATAGAAATACTCAACTTTTTAAATACTTTCATGTTAAAGGGGATTATATTTTATATAAAAGTTAATAAAATGTAAATTTCTAAATAGGGATCTACTTCTATGTAATGGGTCTTTCTGTTCCTAAAATAAATCTCTGACAGAATATACAAAAAGTACAAATTGTCATCAAATGTTGCTTTATTGTGATTGACCACCTTTAAAGTCCTGTGTTGAACAGTGTCAATATAGGAATACGACCCTACGCCTTGAACAGCAGCCCTGTACGCAATGACTGGCCTGATCAAGATATCAATACATTATATGCATAAGTAAACCCAAAGCCCTACAAGCAGACTGCGCAACGACCTTTGCAGTCTAACCAAATTAATATGCCAATGTTAGGTCTAAAAATACATATAATTTATGTTACTATATCATTAAATTCAAAGAGATCCTGGAACTTTAAATTTCATTGTTTTCAGTACAAGCTGAAGATGAGCTTGATGACGAAGATAAGCTTTTGTTGCGAGCTCTTGAGGAAGTGAATGAAGCGGTAAATATTGTTTAATTATCCGTTCATAATTCATTTCTTTACAATACTAGACAAAGCACAGGGTGTCTGTTAAGATTTATATCTTTATTTTGTACATTTACGTTCCATGTCTTTATTTAAAGCTGCTCGCCCACAGAGTTTGCTGTTTCGTAAAAAAACGTCTTTAATATTGAGACACCTATGTAACCTGACAAAAGCCCCTGGTCAGAATATAATGATAATTCACAGAAGTGATAAGTCCAATGCTTAGTTGTGCATGTTCCATGTTTCGGGTCATTAGGTAAAAGTTCAAGTTCACAGGGGCTCGAGATAGTATAATCTTGTGGACCTAAAATCTCCAAAACCCCTGGTCACAATTTAACGATACTTCATAGAAGTGATACGTACCATGCCTTATTGTGCATGGTCCATGTTTCGGGTCACTAGGTCAAAAGTCAATAACACAGGGGCTAGAGATAGTAAAAGTTTGTGGACGTTCTCCAAAACACCTGGTCAGAATATAATGATACTTCACAGAAGTGATAAGTACAATGCTTTAGTTGTGTATGTTCCATGTTTCGGGTCATTAGGTCAAAGTTCAAGGTCACAAGTGCTTAAAATAGTAATATCTTGTGCGCTTTTCATCTCAAAAACCCCATGTCACAATTAAATGACATTTGACAGTACAGATAAGCACCATGCCTAGTCGTGCATGGTCAATGTTCGGGTCAATAGGTCAAGGTCATAGGGGATCGACATAATAAAATCTTGTGAGCTCTTCAAAACCCCTGGTCAGAATTTAATTATATTTCACAGAAGTGATAAATACCATGCCTTAAGTTGTGCAAGTCCATTAATAAAAGCATCACATGTTAGATAAATTGTGAATGAGCAGCTTAAAGAGTAACTTGAATAAAATATTACTTAGTATTTAAACTGTATTATTGTGATGGATGCTCATTGAATTGAATTGTTTAAATTATACTGTCAAGAGATTGGTCACAACGAACTGTAATAAAGCAATTCAAGTTGATATGCTCTTATTCATTATACAGGATAACGACAAGAGAGAAATTAGCTGTGAAACCGAATGTTCAGGCAGTCCGAACTATCAATGTATGGAAGACTGTATGGAGAGCAAGTTGGTGAAGGTATATTATCGTACTGAATACCATAACTTATATACCTATATAGCTACAATATAACTTGAACAAACGTAATCATACCAACAATAACATGATATAAACTATTAAACTCAACAATAACATGATATAAACTATTAAACTTTAACAATAACATGATAGAAACTATTAAACTTTAACAATAACATGATATAAACTATTAAAATTTAAAGATAACATGATATAAACTATCAAACTTTAACAATAACATGATATAGACTATTAAACTTTAACAATAGCATGATATAAACTATTAAATTTTTACAATATCATGATATAAACGATTTAACTTTAATGATAACATGGATATAAACTATTAAACTTGAACTTTTACTGTGATAGTAAAAGAAGTCGTTTTATTCATTATATAGACATGAAAATGATATACAGATTAAAGGATTCAGTGCTTTAGCTACAACTAAGGTAATATCAATGAATGTCATTAAAACAAACATAATAACGGACTGATATGATGTTACGTAAAACTGACTGTTTACACTGACAGTACAAAAGGTCAACAGAATTAAGAATAATTTAATATCGGAATTCCGCCCCTCTCGATACCGGCTAGTCGTTTGGATCACGATTTGTTTCCCTATCACGTACCCATAATTCATTCCGAGTACGTGAATCTCACTCCTCTTGCCTAAAAACAGAAACAAAAAGTAACAATTTTATGAAGCCTTATTTAATTGAGATAAATCAGTCTTGTAAAAGTTGTGCATATGTACACTGTTGACGAGATGATAGGTCTTTCTGGTAGACCTAAAAGAAAATGTGTCGGGAAATGTTAACGGACATAAAGATAGCCAGGAGTTACACTAAGTCAGAAAGGTTATGTTGAATTGAAGGTAGGTAAAAAGGGGAGAATTAGAATCTCAAGATATCTAGTCTGATCATAACAAAATAAACTGTACAATGCAAAGGTCTTTCAAAATGTTTTGTCTTAATGTCTTATGTTTATTTTACAGAATATGGAACAGGCAACTCAGAAACAGGAAGCCACAGAGTAAGTTTTGCAATAAAGGAGAACAGTTGCAATGAAGCAGAAAACGAACTTTAATGACAAACTAAGTTCATCTTATTTTTTAGAAAGCAAACAAGTTTTAAAACTCTGTTTTTTTGCGATATTCATTTGTTTTTTTTTTTTGGAAAATTTTATTTTGGTTTGGTTTTTTTTTTTTCTTTTTTCCATAAAAAATTAATTTAATTGTCGCCAGAATATAAACACACCAGGTTTGGTTATGGAAATTTAGCAGTTGCAATGTGTTTTAGCTGGGCTATAACAATAAAAGATAGTTAAAAACGTAAATATTTTTCTTGCCTGTTTCTGATTACTTTTCAGATGCTTAACTTTAAGAATATGTCTTCGGTGTGATAAAATACATTGAGCATTTGAACAAACAATTTATAGGTCTTGTGTCGTTTATTTTAGCACAGAGGTTAACGGTTATTACCAAACCCCCCGGGGGGCCCCCCGCCGAAAAACGAGCCCCCACCCCCCGGAAGAGATATGGGGGGGGGTAGAGTTCGACAACTCTGAATTTCCTAACCCGACGACACGATATTGCGAGGAGTAGGTTCACCAATCAAGGCCCGCAGGATCCTAACGGCCGACGACACGATATTTGGGGAAATAGAGTTCAACCAATCAAGAAGCCCGCATCGGATCCAACCCGACGACAGGATATTTGAGGAAGTAGAGTCAACCAATCAAGAAGCCCGCATTCGGATTCCTAACCCGTACCACAAGATATTGGGAAGTAAGTTACCTAGGCCGCATTCGGATTCTAATGCGACGACAGGTATTTGGGTATAGATTCACCAATCTTTTGAACTCTTCCATCAACAGCTCGCCGGGGGGGGGGGGGCATTAAAAAAAGTGGGGAAAATAATCTCTTTTTTTTTTTTCCTTCATCAGTTACCGAAATAGATCGAGAATGTCAAAATATGAGCGGTTACTCAACTGTGAAAAATAAGAAAACTCTTCTTAAATTGTATATTGTTATATCTAAGTTACTATGAATAATTGATACATGGACTCTGCATTAATCTTTTAATTGTATAAATCAGAAATTCAGACTGGGTAATAACACCGTGCTTTATCATAGCTTGTAACAAAAAGTGTGCATATATTTTGCGCCTATTTATTTAACTGATATGATAATGACTGAAATACCTTCATACTGAAAACGACTTAATCATCATCCGTTTTGTATGTTAAGCGATAGTCAACCATCAACAACTTTAAATCGCATTTGAGAAAGTTGTCATTAATGCTAAACCTTTGAATTAATAAAAAGAGTACATAAAAAAGAATTCAACATCTGTTCAGCGTTTGGTCATTTTTAATGAGTGGTATAGTTAATACAGTAAATTATCATCAATAATATCTATTTAGAGCTTTGTTAAGGTAACTTTTCGATTATTATTATAAATGGTTATATAAGTAGTAGATAATGTTGCAAAAAATATGAATGACGTTTTTATCAAAGAGTTAGTTGTCCTTCTTTGACTCCGTAGGCTCCTTATATGATTAAGTGTTTTCTCTATTATTTTGTATGATCTTTTGTTTATATGGCTAAACCTATATTGATATACGATTTGAGTATCTATCTTGCATTGTGTTGTACGTCTGAAACACGGCTCTGTGTGATTGTGGATTATTTTGTAAACAAATTAATTTTCGCGCCAATTAATGGTCGTGACGTCTTCAGCGTCGATGTTTAAATGTCGGGACTATTTCTTTTTTAATATAGAGAAAATAAGCCTTACGCCAAAATTAG
Organism: Saxidomus purpurata; assembly: GCA_022818135.1. NCBI lineage: Eukaryota > Metazoa > Mollusca > Bivalvia > Venerida > Veneridae > Saxidomus > Saxidomus purpurata. The sequence continues at coordinate 2,374,702 of JAFMSR010000017.1, forward strand.
CTGGTTTACGTTTTACTGAACATAACTTATATAGTTTATGTCTTGTCATGAGAGTAATATTTCATCAGACAAGAAAAGATATCCGTGTTGATGTAATCACTCTGGATTAAAATATTAGCAAAAATATTTTCCTGAAAATGCGTTGTCTTACGTCAATTTTTAACTGCAATGTTAGTCAAATCATCTGGTTTGCGTCGAGTAACTTTCCGATGAAGAGAGCACTCTGTTAGGCTCTATTCGAATCTTGTCTCCAGACTAGCGTTCCCCGGCTAGAGAGGGCAGATCGACATCAATCTGAAGGTAACCATGCCATACACAACGATGGAATAATGTGAAGAACCTAACTTAACATATGTAATACTAGCAGTCAAAAGTCGCTATAAAAGATAAATGTCTATGATGTTGCCTATAAGGGAATTTGCTTCAATAGAGAAGCAATGATTCGAACCTGTACCGTTTGGTGGCAGCGTCTAACAAGATAAAGTAAAATTGCCTTATACCATACGGTCACTGGAATAACCACACCACAACGAAACTGACTATATGCACAACGACTTCGTACGACAGTCGCATTGCACAGATAGTGTTGTTATTATGTCTTTGACCTTTGCGCTGTTTTTGTGCCATTGACCATTACACACTTTTATAGCGAGTACGATAGTATCCTACTACCGATTCAGGAGTGTTTGGAGACTACAATTAATGTACTCAGTATGGAGTTCGACACCACGTTGATTCATACAACGTATCATTTTATATAAAATATTTTATCTTAATTTAAGTGATAGAAACATTTTTTTAAAAGCTAGAAAAAAACTATTTCAAAAGTTAATTTTTTTGTTTGTTTGGGGGGTTTATCGAAATATAACGGTGGATTATTCTATCCCTCACCATGAAATTATCAAAACTCTACCCTTCAAAAAGTAAACCGAGCGTAATGAATGTTGGAAACCATACGTCGATGACGTCGTTGAAATGAAGTCATAAATGTTTTGCTTTCCGATGACGTTTCCCGCGATTTTTAACATTTTATTGAAACAAACTCAACAAGAATAGAGTTTAAAACATAAAATAAACAGAAAAAAATGTTGGTATCGATGTAATATCACGTTAATTTCACTCGTCAAGTAGTTATTTTCACACGTGGTTGCGCCACTCGTGAAAATATCACTTTTGGTGCTCACTCGGTGAAATTATATAGTGATATTTCACCGAAACCAACAATAATCCTCTATGTGATAAATGTTATAGTGTATAAGAGTATATTACTTAGATGGATTACAGCAAAACTCTTTCTGGACTATCTAATGCATCTCTTTTTACGGTTTAATTGTATTTGTAGGAGACATTAAAAGATATTACTCAAATAAATATTTACATGTTTTCAAAACATTCATTGTATATTATAAATATTTCTGGACCATGGTGTAGTTCGGTCATCTTAAAGGATAAAAGAACATTTAAAAGTTGCCTACACACATTTTAACGCTACCTTAAAGGTTTTCTTTTTAAATTTTAGTCCCTCTCCTTAAGAAGTGATCATTATTCTTGTATAGTTTTTGTTACGACTATTATTTACCCTTGGTGTTCAAGTGCGGGCAAAAACATCACAAATTTTAATTATTATCGAGCTGGTTTTATATCGAGGTCATCCTCTTGATACGTATAAAATCCTTATAAAGCAGTTCTTACAGAATCTGCCTGAACAAGAAAGAATCAGGAGATGACGTGTGTATTGCTGATCCTCCAACGAAAACTGCTGATCCCAGTGGTCATGCGTGTATTGCTGATCCTCCAAGGTAAAGTAAAATCGCCTGATCCCAGTGGTCAAGAGTGTATTCCTGACCCGCCAATGAAAACTGCTGATCCAAGTGGTCTCTTCGTGGTCAAGTGGTCTACTTATAAAATCCTTATTAAGCAGAATCGGCCTGAACAAGAAAGAATCAGAAGATGACGTGTGTATTGCTGACCCGCAAATGAAAACTGCTGATCAAAGTTGTCCCGACCCGCCAATGAAAACTGCTGATCCAAGAGGTCCTGAGTATATCGCTGACCCGCAAATGAAAACTGCTGATCCCAGTGGTCATGAGTGTATTGCTGATCCTCCAAGGTAAACTAAAATCGCCTGATCCCTGTGGTTATGAGTGTATTGCTTACCCGCCAATGCAAACTGCTGATCCAAGTGGTCCTGGATGTATTGCTGACCCGCTAATGAAAACTGCTGATCCAAGAGGTTCTGAGTGTATTGCTGACCCGCAAATGAAAACTGCTGATCCCAGTAGTCATGAGTGTATTGCTGTTACTCCAAGGTAAAGTAAAATCGCCTGATCCCAGTGGTTATGAGTGTATTGCTTACCCGCTAATGCAAACTGCTGATCCAAGTTGTCCTGAGTGTATTGCTGACCCGCCAATGAAAACAGCTGATCCCAGAGGTCATGAGTGTATTGCTGTCCCGCCAATGAATACAGCTGACCCCAGTGGTTATGAGTGTATTGCTGACCCGCGAATGAAAACTGCTAATCCCAGTGGTCATGAGTGTATTACTGACCTGCCAATGAAAACTGCTGATTGTAGTAGTCATACGTCTGACAGCAGCAGTGAAACGATTGTGAACATTGATCCGCCAAACCCTGTACAATGGTACCTCACCTCTCAAGAGCTCGCTCCCGCCCCTCAACACCTGCGGAATCACATGTGACCTGTCATACAGAAAAGCGGCTTCGTCAGATTCACAACCAGATACCCCACTTGTTATGGGCTGCCGGGGAACGTGTTTGTTTGCAAAAACTGGCTGTTTTACCAAGCACTTCTAGCAAGACTTATTGTACGTATCTCCCTGTAAATAAAGAAACAGAATTTTTCTTGTGCTAAGAAAACAAATAATTCATTATGAACGTGTCAAAAAAACTGAATTGATAAACATGTACATCAAATGATTGAAGCATATACATGTAGTGATATTCAAGTGACGAATAGTAAGGCTGATAGTGCTACCTATTAGACACGCACAGATCTAAGCAGTTATGTTATTACCTACACTTCTCAAGACAATGGTGACAGTTCTAGCCGTAAACATGTCTTTGAAAGGGTCTCTGTTAGGTCTTATAATGTGTTTGGTCTAAAGTCTAGACTAAACTATACCGAATTTGTTAATCTTGTTTAGAATTATAAAATATTTCATGTTGTAACGTTATAAGGTAATATTGACGGAAATACACTACTCAAAGTTCAAATATAATTCATTTTTATTAAGCTGACACTTTTTTTAACCGAAATAATAAATAACTTTGTATTAAACTAAACGATAACCAGTATATAGCTATCTAAACATGAATGCAGTTCAGAACTTACTGCTTAATAACAGAATAAAAGACTGACTTGTGCAAGATTACTTTAATTTCACCAGCCTGTTCCTATATTTTATCATAAAGTGTCCAGGCAAAGATCAAAATAGTCCGATACACTATAATTACTGTGTAACGTATATTTTTAACTTGGACCCTTTGGCGAATAAAGTTTTGACAGTTTGACAGGTACAATATTGTCTTCCCAATTTGAAAGTGATTTTATAAATTATTAATAAAAGATGCATAGTTCAATTTATTGTTTCCCCCAATTACACTACAGTGTGCTTGAAACTAAAGTAGACAAGTATGAAATAATTGATGTACCAAATTACTAAACTAAGAAAATGGCTAAAAATATTAGCGCCAGTCAGGCGGAATATGTTTCTTTGTACATAAAACACTTGCCGATCGCATACCCATATTAGATACGAATTGCGAGTACATTTTTTCATTTCAGTCTACTACCAACAGCGAAATAATGCTACTGGTGGATTTGTATCTCACCTGAATATTTTTGTTTTAATTATTTAGATGAATAGTTTGATTATGAAAATGATGTAGCTTCTAAATTTAACCAATGTATTCCGGTATATTTTTTACTATTATAATTAACAAGTGTTACGCACCATAAACCGTGCGCATAAAAAGTGCGCACCATAAACCGGTTTAAGCTCCCCAGTGGTGTTTTTGCCACTGACCGTTCCAAGGCGGTGCCCCACTGTGTTCCTTTAATTGTTCGTTTTGTCCTCATGTGTTTACTTTGTATGCTAGTGTGTGTTGGTAGTGTATGTGTGTGTGTGTGTGTGTGTGTGTACATGATTGTGTGTGTGTGTGTGTGTGTGTGTGTTGTGCGTGTATGTGCGTGTGTGTGCGTGTGTGTGTGTGTGTGTGTGGGTGTGCACTTCTGGGTGCTGTGGGGCTTGTTTTGGGGAGGCTGCGTTTTTGGTACGTGGCATTCCCTGTTTGATATTATTTTTGTTTTTACGAATTCACATACATCAACAATACCTGATTATGCTGATTTTGATGATTTGTATTGACCGCGCTTGATATGCAGTATGATGGAAATCTGCGCTCATTAATTGTGTCAATGTGTCTTGCAATTCCAGTTAAAAGAAACTCTAAATGGTTGATCATCACGGACATAAATCACTAGATATATGTAAAATTAATAATCTATTTATTTTTTTTCCGTTTAATGCCCTCTAAAAGAGGTAACCCCGTTTATTTTCCCCGTCATAGGCTTGATAGGGGACGGGGAGCATCCCCTACCAGCCTTACAATACATGTAATTATAATACATGTTAATGGAACAGAACGATACAATCTACTTATTATTAATGGTAGAATAGGTACAGACGAGCTAGTAGAAATATTGGCTTTATCTGTTATTGATTACTCCATGTCCTCTGTAAAATGCTTACCTCATATTAACAATTTTGAAGTGGTCACTTTCAGATGGTCGCTGCATTTTGTCTGCCACCCTTTACTTTGATTCTGTTGTACATGAGCAAACGGCTTCTGATACGCTCTGAACTCCCATAAATACAAGACCTAAATAGTAAGAAAATAAAAAAGATGATTTGTTTACAAACATAGACCCATCACTACCTGATCCCCCTGAAACCATTGACAACATTTATATTATAATTTAACTGATAAAATTACTACACTTTACAGTTCCTGTACAGAAAGTACTTTTTGTTACACTGCACACCCTCATAGAAAGGAATACTCAAAACCCTGGGATACGCCTAAGTGCAGAAAAGCCACCAAACCTTGCTCCTATTAATAAAATACAAGGTCATCAATAACAGATAGGGTCAATATTGACCTGTGAGCTCTGATTAAAACAATCTGAGTAGCGGTCCACTACATAATGCTCAATTCTAAACATTAAGCACTGGGTCTAGTGTATCTAGACAAGAAGATTGTTCTAAGTCTTCCCTATATATGTATGTTAAAACAAGTGAATCCCGGGCAGGGTCATATTGACTTGGGGGTCAAGATTTGAACAATCTTGGTAGAGGTCAAATAAGCCCACTATCTAAGCTCTAGGCCTTGCGCTTTCAGAAATGAATATTTATAAAGTTTTTCTTATATAAGCCGATGTAAAATCAAGTAACATTCCGGACAGGGTCAATTTCGACCAGGTGTCATGATTTGAACAATCTTGGTTGAGGTTCACTAGGCAATGTTAATGCAAATATCTAAGTTATAGGTTTGTGGTTTCAGAGAAGAATATTGAAGGAAATAAGGGGGGGGGGGGAAAGGGGGAAGGGGGGGGGGGGGGGATTTTGGTTGGGGGTACAGTTGAGGTTCAACTTGAAAGGTCCACTAGGCAAGATTTGGCCTTTGTTCTTAAAAAAGAAAATGGCTGCTCAATGGCAATTACTGCCTTAGTTCCATATTGGGTATAGAAAGGTTTATAGATTTGGATGTGCATAAAGTTTCTGATGTACATTTCAAAATTTATGACAAGAGGGATGATTTATAATTTTAGTATTGTAAATTTCCTCCATTTGGATGGGGAGTCCTATGCTAAATCTTATGGGGTATACATTTCTCAGTTAATTCGGTTTGCCAGAGCGTGTAGTTATTGAGGTTTCAATGAACGTAATCAATATATTACAAATAAACTTCTTCAACAGGGCTACCGTTATTACAAATGCGTAATTTTGCTAAATTTTACTATCGTAATTTGATTTGGTTTTGAAATTCAATAGTAATCTAAAGACTCTTCTGCGAGAAGGTATTTCAAAACCCGATTTTTATGGGGATGTGGTTTACAAACTTCGTAAGATCTTGGGTCATGGAATTTTAACGTATTTGCTAAAATTATAAAACGTTTTGTTAAAAGAGGTTACGGGGACCCCACTGTTTTGAGACACACCGCATTTTGGTGTTCAACCCGTTTACAGTTGGACGCTTGCTCCCTCTTTGATTGTGTCTGGCGGAAGAGGGGGGGGGGATTTTTTTTGGGGGGTTTTTTAATCCCACTGGGACGAAACTGTTTGGACCTGTCCCTTGCCTGTTTCTCGGGCCTTAAGGGTGTTTTTTGGTGCTCTGCCTTCTGCAAAGACATTGAGTACAACGTTTTTGGTTCTCAAGGTTTGCTTTTTATATAATTATACAGAGCCATGCTTTGTTTTTCATGGGTAGAGATTCAACTGGCAGGGATTACTTTTTGGAACATGGCCTGGGGGGGGGGGGGGGGGGGGGGGGGTTTATAAAATTTTTTTTTTTTTTTTTTTTTTTTTTTTTTTTTTTTCTGTTCTTTTTTGTTTTCCTTTTTTTTTTTTTTTTTTTTTTTTTTTTTTTTTTTTTTTTTCTTTGTTCCATATTGGGAGTATAGAAAGGTTTATAATGATTTGTGTTGGTTTTGTTTGCTTCGCGTTTTGCACTTCTGTGATGTGGGGTTCTTTGGGGGGGGGGGGTTTTTGGTACGTGGCATTCCCTGTTTGATAAAGTTTCTGATGTTTTAAGTAATGGTTTATTTGCAAATGTTTACTCTTCATATCCAGATCATTATATTTTAACACGGAAGATTATTTTCAATATACATGTATACGCAAGAACGATAAGTCTGTGAGAAACCCGTATTGTGAGAATAAAGATGTAAATTTTACTCAGACACCATATTCAATTATGTTAAATTGATGTTAAAATTGTGAATAGTCATTTGATGGGTGAGAAAAGCATTCAAAATATTCATGATGTATTGAGGTCTACATACAAAGTAGTTAATGCATAAAAAAGGCTTTGTTTTGTAATACAAGAAACTGCCTTAACGGTCAAAATATTGCCAAGTGTAAGCCATGACGGAATGATGATTTAACTATGACCTGGAACAATATGTGTTTGTATGAAAAACAGTACTTAAATTGTAAAATGTTAAAGAAAAAACGAAATTGTATATGAGTAGAGGAAAGGAATTGGAATGTTAAATCCACAGGACAAAGAGATTTTATTTGATATATGGTATTGAGAGAGGCTGATAGTTTTTGCACAGAGGCCTCGAACAGAACTTGAAAATTTAGCATTGTCTCTAAGAAATCCATACAATACCTTTTGAAGTTTTTACAGGATATAAATGTTCTCTCTAAATGAGTTGTTTTAAATAAACAAGAGGGCCAAGATGGCCCTATATCGCTCACCTTGGTACAAGTCCACTTGCCTGGTGGAAGATCACTAGATAATGTTATATACCAAATAAGTTTTCCTATATACCCCTTTGTAAAACAAATGATCCCCCCCGGGCAAGGTCAATTTTGACCCCAGGGGCATAATTTGAACAAACTTTAAAGAGGTCTACTAGGCAATGCTACATGCCAAATATCTAAGCTCTAGGCCTTGTGGTTTCAGAGAAGAAGATTTTTAAAGTTTTTACTATATATTCCTATGCAAAACTAAGTGACCCCCGGTGCGGGGTCAATTTTGACCCGGGGGTCATAATTTGAACAATATTGGTAGAGGTCCACTAGCCAATGCTACATGCCAAATATCTAAGCTCTAGGCCTTGTGGTTTCAGAGAAGAAGATTTTTAAAGTTTTTACTATATAAGCCTATGTAAAACTAAGTGACCCCCGGTGCGGGGTCAATTTTGATCCGGGGGTCATAATTTGAACAATATTGGTAGAGGTCCACTAGCCAATGCTACATGCCAAATATCTAAGCTCTAGGCCTTGTGGTTTCAGAGAAGAAGATTTTTAAAGTTTTTCCTATATATTCCTATGCAAAACTAAGTGACCCCCGGTGCGGGGTCAATTTTGACCCGGGGGTCATAATTTGAACAATCTTGGTAGAGGTCTACTAGACAATGCTACATGCCAAATATCTTAGCTCTAGACCTTGTGGTTTCAGAGAAGAAGATTTTTAAAGTTTTCCCTATATATGCCTAAGCAAAAACTAAGAGCTCACCCGCGCGGGGTCAATTTTGACCCGGGGGTCATAATTTGAACAATCTTGATAGAGGTCTACTAGACAATGCTACATGCCAAATATCTAAGCTCTAGGCCTTGTGGTTTCAAAGAAGAAGATTTTTAAAGTGTTTCCTATTTGTTGCCATAGCAACCAGAGTTCTGCATGGAATGGAATTCTTTGAACAATTTTGGTAGAGCTTCATGCAAGGAACATTCCTGCATAGTTTTATCAACATTGGCCTAGAGGTTTCAGAGGAGATGTCATTTGAATCAAAATGTTGACGGACGACGGACGACGGACAATCATCGATCAGAAAAGCTCACCCTGGCGTAGCCAGGTGAGCTAATAAAAAGAAAGTTCCTGTGTATTTGATAATGCTGACAATAACATCCATGAGTTTTATGGAAATACTATTCTGTCAGATGAACTTATTTTTGGAGAGATATGATTTCAATATGTATTTCAAGAAGGGAAAGCAATACTGATGCTATGAAAAGAAAGGATGTAGCTTTGATTATATACCAATTGAAATTTAAAAAAATGTAATGCCATCTCTGTTTTACATATGTTATTTAATTCATGGTTTACTACTGATATTATTCCGTTGGACTGGGGAAAAGGCGTTATAAATTCATTTCCAAAGTACATGGTACTACAGACTTAATGGACCCTTTAAACTACAGGGATACATCTCTTGCTCAATGTATTAACTGTTGAAGTGTTGAATAATAATTTATGAAAAGAAAATAGGTTGATGATAGCAATGTCTTGACGGATGAACAAAACGGATTGCGTAAGAATAGGAGCATTGTAGACCACCTGTCGTCCCTAACTAGCGTTATTAAAAGCCGAAATAAGAAACGACCTTATTGATAGAAGCCAGTTGTGTGCAAATTGTAAAAACTAGGGTTAAAGGGAAAAATGTTAAGTGCTCGTTTTCTCGTTTTCAGTAGGGACATGTGTACATGTACGACTGAATTGTGAACGTTCAGAATGGCATTGTGTAAAAACAGGTTTACGCCAGGGATATCACCGGTTTTGTTCAATCTGTTTATAAACGACTTACCTTAGTAACGTTAGGTTGTTGAATATTTGCATAAACGTAGGTGATGAAAAGATGTGCATATTGCTGTATGTCGACGACATAAGCTGTACAATAGAAAGAGAACCCGATTTGCTGTTACTGCGTCCTTGATGCTGAAACTAATAATATGTTAGTCAATGCAACTAAAAGCCAAGTTGTCCACTTGTGTACCTGGCACTTATTCTAGTTTTCAGTGTGGCACCCATCGTTACATGTTGTAGATAAATATGACACTGGCAGAGCATTTTGGTTTTGGTTACACGGCAAAGGTCGTTGGTTTTGCTTATATCTAGATTTAATTACTTAGATGGTATACCATACAATGTATGTTATCAATTATATGATAGCATGGTCTGGCCAGTCATTGTGGAAGGGGCTGCTGTTTGGTCATGTTCCTGTGTTGGCGATGTTCAACACATGGCTATGAGGTGTTTCCTGGGTGTCGACCGACATACTCCAATTGGTGCAGTTACTAGTGATATGGGGTTCGTTTTGGGGAGGCTGCGTTTTTGGTACGTGGCATTCCCTGTTTGATATTATTTTTGTGTTTAGATACTGCCTATGGTTAAACAATGGAAATTTATCGATAGCTTCATCAGTGAATAGCAGTCGTTCAAATAAACGAATTTATGTTTACTCAAATGATGTTGGCAATTATAGATGTAGAAAGTGCACTTTTAGAGTTAACACATTGTTATGCAAGATGCATTGTGCGTTTGTCATTAATACTGATATGTTTGTTGTTAGGACAGCTTTAGACACAAAAGTACAGGATTATTTGAAGAATGGTTTTATTACTACATGGTTGCCAATTTTAATAGATGTATTGGCATTAGTGGCAGAGGGGGTAATAAGTTACGAAAATATAAGTTATTGAAAAAGGACTATTGTACAAAAACATATTGCATAACTATTATGTCAAAGTCACACATGTCCAAATGTCGTGTAGGGTTTTCCATCTTAGGACTGAGACACGCCGTTCGTAATCGTTACCTGTACACTATTGAGTATTTCAATTTTGCATATCTTCGCGATCAGAGGAGGACAAGTATCAGTATTCAGATTTGCAGTGTAAGGGAGACAACTGTAAGAATATAACATAACAATGATTTTTAAACTATATCCGACAGAGTAGTCTGCTGATTGGTAATTGTTGTTTGATTTTATAGTAATTGTATATACCGAAACATTCGTAAAAATAATTTTAAAAAAGGAGGTAAACTCTTGATGCGTATTTTATATACATATTTGACTAATATTACTGTGTGTTATCGCTGAAGGAAAGCAAGAAATGAAGCGTTAAGACCACTTTTCGCACGCAAGCCTTCTGTCACATATAGCCAACCCGTAGTATGGTTCGATTCAATATCGTTTCATGTTTAGCATACAAGTACTACCACATATTTTCAAAATATAAAAGCATAATTGGTGGCAAAATGTATGTTATCGGTTGTCTTGTATGTTTCATTTGCAGTCTGTACGTAGAACGTAAGCTTTGTGCAGCTTAATTTCAAAACAATGTTTCAGAGACTGATTGAACATTATTACATATTTTATTTCAGATAGTTGTGACATAACACCAGCACCAAACATTGTTCTTTTGAAACAATCTGAATATCAATATCAACACTGATATCATTGAGCTTTTCAGCTATCATTTTCTCTGCATCACCAGGATTTACTTTATACGTCCCTTTTTGTTGGTGTCTTTGTGGACAAAATTTTCCAAGACTGTTGCAAGGTAAATGGTTTTCAATGAAATAACATATGTTCCATCTATTTGACTTTGTTGCTGAGGCTGAGTTTGTAAACTCCCAACTATTGCAACCAATATTGTTACGACAGTTCCAATTAGATGAACATACAAGTAAGAAATTGAATAAAATGTGTTTAGTCCAGATATTTTGCCAATTCTTTTAGCACTTGAATCAAACTGTAAAAGAATTATTTAAATCCTCTGGTTTTGGTTTTTGGATCGGATACATTATACAGCGGGGATGCATTTGATACAATGTCTGTATCAGTACAATTCCCAGTTGGTCTCTGTGACAGATAAGGCGTTGTTACTATATCTCTGGAAAACGTCTGTCCGAAATTCATCCATAAGTTGATTGCCAATCCGACCAAGGCCGCAAAGAAAACAGCTCTGGGTCGACTCTGAAAAATGCAGATACTATAAACATCCATGTATCTGTCTCCGGTCAAGCAACAACTCCGGAAAGGCCAGTCATTATATGAGTTAGAGGACCCTTCATGTTTGATAGTAAAAAGGCGATCGCAGCTGATACTATGCAAAGCAACATTACAAAACACCTAGAAATATTTGTAGCTGTCTGATCATCCATTTTTGGCTTGCATACTCTTAGAACATCAACGCAAAAAACTGCCGACAGGCCACTGAGTCCTGAAGATACTGTGCTTTGTGAAGCGGCGGCTAGAGCGACAATGAATAGTCCTGGCATTCCGGGCAGATTGTGAAACATTTCTAGAATACTCAACGGTATAATCTGATTTGGGTTGCTAATTTTTTCCGATGGCCAGTGGATCGCATCCCTTGTCACTGCAGTAAGCAAATACCGACACACCTTCAAGCATTACTAGACCCCATTTCAAACAGTAAATTGGTGATGCAATGAACAAAAGTGGTTTTGCTTTCTTTAAACTGGGTGTAAATATTATTCTTTGTACCCCTGCCTGGGTTATTGTCATATAAAGATATTGTGGTATAGCGCCAAGAAACAAGGTCCAAAATGAGTGACGTATGGTTTGATAAGGATCGAAGTTAATCGAGTTAAAGCTATCTTCACTCAGCTTTCGTATTTTAGATGGTCCTCCTGCATACATGGTGTTTTTTTCCAGCGATGAAATGTTTAAAGGTGCAATATTTCTCAATAAACTTAACATAAACTATCACTGTTTTGTTTACTATCACCCAGTAAAGTGTTTCTTGCACGTGAATGGCATACAGTCAAAAGTATTAAATGAGGACCCCTGTTGTTGCGTTCGTTATCAAATGCAAACACAAATTTTGTACTCAATTGAGTTTTGATTGGATTAAATATATAACTTTATATTGTCTTTAGGACTGGTATATTTTTATACTATTCCTTAGAATATTATACGATATATTATATTATATCTACATTAATTTTGCAAATCGAGACATATATAATGAACTAATATATATTCAAATACTGTTTTAGTACAGCAAAAACAACATACACACCTGTTTCATAAATTGTCGTCATATAAAATTACTGTTAATTCAAAGGTCACAGAAAAAAAATATGACTGGTCAGAAAAGATAATGCTCCTGAGGGGCGGGTTCGAACCCATATCACGGTCAGTTCTTTTATGCATACATTGCCCAGCTTTTGAGATACGGCTCAGCATAAAGTAGGCTTGCAAAAGCAGTTCATCATTAGTTTCACTCTGGAAGTGACACTGTTTCTTAAATTTGAACTATCACAGCGTGATAAAAAATATCTTTGCACCTACACATAGTTTAAAATGTAAGAGCATGGATTTGATTCCTTGATGTCCGGAATATGTAAAAGGTAAATGTGGAAGTAGTGCGTTCCACTCTAAGTCGCTTTGACAGGCTGTAAATGGGCAAAGGGTGCATATACACGCATGAACAAGCGTGCATGAAAAGCATGTCATGTACTTCTACACTTTGGGTGATTATGTTCATCATAGTTTCAATTCAATATTCCAAGAAATGTGGAAGTATTTCATTCCACTAGAATTTGCTTTGACGGAGCGCTTCAGCGCGCATAAATAAGTTCCTTCCACTTGAATTTGATTTGACTGCATCCATAAGCGCACATGAAAAACATGTTATGCACTTCTAGACTTTGTGGTGAGTTTTAATTAAATATTCCAAAAAAATGTGGAAGTATTCCATTCCACTAGAATTTGCTTTGACGGCGCGCATAAGTGCGCACAAATAAGCCCGCATGAAAAACATGTCATGCACATTTACATTTTGCCGTGATCATGCTCACCAAGTGACAAGTGTCATTTTAATACTCCAAGAATATATCAGTAGTTCACTGGACTAGATTTGATTTCTTCACAATATCATATATAGTGAAAATGACAAAGGGCCATAACTCTTGTAAAAATAGTCTTAGCCAATTTTCCTTTCTGTACGATCATCTTCACTTGAAGGTTGTTCTTTTGTGAAAGTATAAAGTAAATCCTCCCAATAATGCAGGAGGAGTTCGACAAACAAGATTTGTTCACAATTTCATATATAGTGAACATAAAAAGGGCCATTACTCTGGTAAAAATGAGCGGAGCCAAAATCCCTTTCTTTACGTTCATCGACACATATAACCTGATCATCTGTAAATTTAAAGCAAATTCGCCTTAAAGCGAATGAAAAATCTAAGACACAAGCTTTACAGACAGACGGACAGACGTACGTACGTAAGAACGGACAAACAGACAAGCTGCTTCCAGTATACCCCCGTAACTCCGTTGCTAGGGGTATAATAATAACAGTTCTTACACAGATGCCAATGAATAATATCAAATCTCAATTTTTTATAGAAAACTATAATACAATGTACTTACATTCAAACCTCTTGAAATCTTCTTTCTTGCTACTTTTATAAAAGATGACTTAGCAAAAAATCATTGAATATCAGGCATTTTCAGACAATACAATGGAATCACAAGTGTCAAAAGAGCAATGACATCACAAACTCATGTGATAAAACCATTCAAATTTGAAAATTTTTACTTAGAATAGCCTTGCATAAAACAAATCACAATACTCACATAATCCGTTTTGCAAAACTATTCGAACTCGAGTTAGAAGAATTATGCATTTATGTTAAGGGATAGATTGGTTTGCCATAAAATAAATTATCACTGGAGATAGAATATATTTTGTTATTTGAAAACAAAAAAACAAAAATAATATCAAACAGGGTATTCAGGAAAAAACACAATAATTATGTAATTCAAGATTTTGTAAGAGAAAATGTGAAATAACCATTTTCTGTAAAATATCAAGTTAGAATAGTCTTGCGCCAAGCGCCATCGATATGGTCTACAGTGCTCCTGTCTTAACGGAAACCGTTCTGTTCATCCGCCAATACATTGTTGGCTTCAACCCACAGTACAGTTTATACATAAATGTAGCAAGCGTGCAAGTTCCGTCAGCCAGCCGAGGATAGAACAAGCCAGCAAATTACTTTAATAATACAACTATAATAGTATTAGGCACCTAATCCCACGTTAAACATATAGATCCGTTACTAATAAATGTTCAGCTTAAAGCAAAACAGCTGCGAATTGGGCGGGCGCGAATTGCAGAAACCAAGGTACAAGTTTTAGACACTCTAACTGACTTGAATCGGCTCAAGAATATTAACAAGCGATACAGTAACAAGGCAATATAGGCTTGTCAAAACTTAGAAATACAGCATGACTTGAGACTATTTAAGTGTAAAAATGTTCATGTATACTAAATAGAAGCACCGAGAACTACGGACTGAAATGTAAAATAGTCAAAGGAGCAAAAATACCGTTCTGTATACACATAACCTAATAATACCAAAGTTTGTAACAACTATTTACATAACACAAGGAGTTAAGTATTTCTATAAGCAATCCAGCTGTAGACGAGAATAAAAATACAGCCATCATAATTGAATAGCAAACAGAATATACGGATATAATTTTGTGTTTAAATTACGGTGACGTTGCATGGCCTGCGAATGGACTCTCGACTGATAAGTTATAATTTATGTAAACGCATAACTCTTTAAAAATGTCAATAATACACAATGTTAAAGTATTAAGTGCAAGACACAATGTGTGAGTTATTGGTACTACATACCACTTAAATAACAAACAAGTTGATGAAAGAAAATAATACAGAAAATTAGTATATTCAGCCCACTTCTCAAATCACATTACTGTCTTTCGGATGAGACCTAAAACCGAGGTCTGATGTATCGGTGCTGTACACCAGGCATGTTAAAGAACTAGGGCGTGTCTCTGGAACGGGACTCGTTCTGTATCTTGCACTTTCCCCCAAAATCTTAAATAACTAAAAACTTCTGGGGCCATTGCTCATATGGAATATGCGGTACCAACGATAAAACTCTAAAATACATACATACTAGTTTAATCGATTGAAGACAGCCGTTACGGATGGTTATATCCGAAGATACCGAATGAAGGGTCAGCACAAAAAAGACATACCAACGGCATTTACAGCACTAATTAAATTGTCTCTTGAAAAGTAAAGTAAATAAGTTGCAGCTGACAATAATTTCTACTATTTTACCAATAGGGGCCTACATCATAATGACATTCAAATGACAGCAGTGAAAATGTATGCAGGTACCTAGAGTAAATTTTAAAAAATGTGACAATGACGTAAACAATCACGTGCTCATACACGTTTACAACCATCGCATGAACAGGTAGAGTATGTATTAATGCACTGTATCTAAATACATTGAGATTGATTCAATGGTAAAATGTTTCAGTTTTGATTTTACTACTACCAATAAAAAATGCTTATTGATACGCTACATGAACACGTTACTGTGTGGTGAACCGTTTAAAGTTTCTTCTAACCCATCTCACGTTAAGGATATTGAACTATATGGTTTATTCATCAAGTATATGTACAACAATTCATAGCCTTTATTTGAATGTGATTTGATATACATGAAGTATCGAAAATGCAAGGGGAAAACATGTACAGTCGGATATTTACTATTCCTGACTATGTTGTACTAGTGACTACAATTTTTATTTCGGTTGCAATTGGAATATTTTATGCTGTCAAAGATAAACGGAATAACAGTTCTACTAACTTTTTCCTAGGAAACAGAAAGTTAAAAGCGGTTCCACTAGGATTGTCGTATGTAGTGACGTTTCAATCTGCTATAATGATTTTAGGTACCCCTGCAGAGATTTACATATATGGAATGCAATACGCTCTCATACTAATTGGTACGTTTATTGGGATCTTTCTTTCCGGCTTGATTGTGGTTCCCCTGTTCCATCCTATGAATATCACCAGCGTCTACGAATACTACAACCTTCGTTACGGAACCAATAGTCTACGGTACCTGGGTGTTATACTTGGTGTGACGTTCTACATCCTGTACATGGGCGTAGTTCTATTTGGAACGGCTCTAGCACTAGAATCTACAACAGGATTGCCAATATGGACTTCCGTTGTAACGTTTGCTTCTGCCGCTGTCATCTACACGTCCATAGGAGGAATAAAAGCTGTGATATGGACCGACGTATTCCAGACTCTAATCATGTTTTGTGGAATTTTAGCAGGTAAATACTGATTAAAATAACACTTTAATAATACAAATAATAATAATAATTGAAACAATAATAACAAGAGATGTTTGTAAAACGCGTATGCCCCTTCAAGCTGGTCGCTCACAGTTGCCGCTAAAAACATAAAATTTTCAAAAATGATATACTAATACATAGAATATAAAACTAAAGGCTAGAATCAACAATATAAGTAAAAATCTAGGTAGGAATTTGCAAAAATCGATTGAAAATATTGGATTTACGGCACCTCTACACTATATTTATATTGGAATTTCAAAAGCGTGTGAAACGTTTTATAATTTGATAGCGTATTATTTCAAATCTACAGATAAACTTTACAGGAATTTATACTGGAACCTTTTTATGTTACTATATCTTCTAAAATATGTTATTTTCGCACAGTTTGAAGAACTTTATTTTTTCACCAAAATCATGCAAAAGTCGAACTATGCAAGGAACAGATTTAAAAGTAAAAGTCACTGTGAAATTCGCATAAGACCTAATAACCTGAAAATGAATAGGGGTCATTCACACGTAATGACAAATCAAGTTTCAGAATTTAAAAAGAATATATATTTTAGTAACAGTGACCTTGAACCGACCTTAAAAAAGGGAAAATGGGAACAAATATTTTTAGTAACAGTTACCTTGACCCTCCCCCCCCCCCAAAAAATGGGAAAAAATGGGAAACAAATATTTTTAGTAACAGTGACCTTGACCCCTCCCCCCTCTACAGAAAAAGTTTTTGCTTAAAACAATTTTTAAAGAAAAGATTATTTTAGTAACAGTGACCTTGACCTTGAGATCATTGACCCGCAATGTAATCCCAAGCTTCCTCTCCGCGCAAGTAACCTTGACCCTTGTGACCGCAAATGCATTACCAAGCTTCCTTTCCTCGCAAGCTACCTACACACCAATACAAAAATAATATCAAACAGGGAATGCCACGTACCAAAAACGCAGCCTCCCCAAAACGAGCCCCACAGCACCCAGAAGTGCACACACACACACACGCACACACACACGACACACACACACAATCATAATACACACACACATATACACTTCAACACACACTAGCATACAAAGCAAACACACGAGGACAAAACGAACAATTAAAAAGAAACACAGTGGGGCACCGCCTTGGAACGGTCAGTGGCAAAAACACCACTGGGGAGCTTAAACCGGTTTATGGTGCGCACCCAACCTCACTCTACCCCACCATGTTCCAAAGTCACAGGACAGTGTAAATAAAAGTAATCCCTGCTAGGTGAATCTCTAACACACGCAGTGGAAACAAAAGGCATGGAATGTAAAACACAAAAATGCTCGTGTATAAATATATAAAAAGCAAACATTGAGAACCAAAAAACGTATGTACCAAGTTTCATTGCAATTGGTCACTCCTTACTCGAGTTATTGAGAGGAAACTAATTTTCTATTCTTGGTCACTGTGACCTTGACCTTTGACCTTAAAATCCTCTTCTGGTTACGACTAACCTCCACATCAAGTTTCAAGATGCTAGACCCATGCGTTCTTGAGTTATCATCCGGATACCATTCTACAATTCCGGGTCATTGTGACCTTGACCTTTGACCTTGTCATTTGCTGGTCATAACCAACCTTCACATCAAGTTTCAAGATGATATGCCCAAGCGTTCTCGAGCTATCGTCCGGGAAACCGTTTAACAATTCCGGGTCACTGTGGCCTTGAATTTTGACATACTGACTTCACAAACAACAGGGATGCTCTATTGGTCATGACAGACTTTACGTCAAGTCTCAATATCGAAAACCAGTCGGTAGACGGACCGACCGACCGACATACCGACCGACCGACCGACATCTGCAAATTTATATACCCCTCTTCTTCGAAGGGGGCATAATAAAAGAGTAATTGAAATATATGACGACAAATTCCTGAAAAAGGTGTGTATGTTGCTTTGCTGCACTAACATAATATTTGCATGGGCAACTTATATCACAATGTCCGATATCACAAAATCAAGGGAATTAAGTCAAATTGCTGGTGTCATGACGGTATCTCCAAAGTTACCTTTCTTTTGTTGCTATCTGAAAGTGTGTGTGATTTATGAGGTCATAAAACAAGTCGCGTGTAACCGCGTCGGTCAAACGGGAGAAATCAATTTATCGATTTTTAAAAACTAAAACGAAAATAATAAAACAGTATTTGAAGAAATTTGACGACAAATTCCTAAAACAGGTGTTTAACTATGTTGTTTGCTGCACTAACATAATGTTTGCCTGAATTTGCATTGTATATCAATTCGTTACATGTGTCATGATTTGCAATTGTGGATATATAAAATATATGGTATAAACTTCTAAGGAATAATATAAAAATAAAGACAGTATAAAGTTACATATTTAAAATATTCAGAACATACTATACAAATGTATAAGTGTTTTTTTTTTTTTTTTTTTTTTTTTTTTTTTTTTTTTTTTTTTTTTTTTTTTTTTTTTTTTTTTTTTTTTTTTTTTGTTTTTGTTTTTTTTTGTTTTTTTTTTTGTGTGTGTGTGGTGTGTGTGTGTGTGGGTGGGTGTTTGTTGGTGTGTGTTGTGGGGTGTGGGGGGGGGTGTTTTGGGGGGGGGGTTTTTGGGTGTGGGTTTTTTTTTTTTTTTTTTTTTTTTTTTTTTTGGTTTCATCTCAATTCGGCGCAGTGTGTACGCTTGATTACGTAGGCAACAACAGGGGCCTATATCATCATACTTATTGACTGTATGCCATTCATGTACAATAAACTGTTTTCTTGGTGATAATAAACAAAACGTTGAGGGCTCTTTTATGCGTTTCGTCACTATTAAATGTGATCACAATCCGTACAATCATGAGTTTGCACCAACGAGTCTTCTGTATGGGTGTTTTTTGGGGGGGGGGGGGGGGGTTGTTGGGGGGGGGGGGGTTTTTGGGGTGGGGTTTTTTTTTTTTTTTTTTTTTTTTTTTTTTGTATTAACTAAGATCACATAACTAAGATCACATTTCATGCAATCATGACTTTTCACCAATATTCCTTCTTTTATGAACTGGGATCACTTTCCATAGAATCATGGGTTTGGATAATAACCCTTCTGGTATTGTTTTGGGTCACATTCATTGCAAACTTGTTTTTTTTTTAATTTTGGATTGGAAATGTTACTCTGTAAGGCACCTTTTAACTGGATAATACCGCGTGAAAAATATCAATACAATACTCTTGCGTTTTCAGTCTTTCATGAATGGCTTAATAATTATAGTACATAAACAGTTCATATCTATCAACATAATATGTTATTACATCCAAACTAATGTTAATTATAAGTTTAGAGTAAGTATACTTTCTCGACCAGTGAATAAAGGTCAATATAAAAAAACAAGAATTAAGTTTGTTGTTCTGATGCACATTTCACAGTACGAACTTAATCACAACTGGGGGAAATATGTAAGCGACCGAATAGCTCAGTCGGGAGACAATTTGCCCTGTAAACGGGGGGGGGGGGAAAAAAAGGTCCCGGTCAGGCTGGAACTTTTTCTCACCCTGTGAAATTTGACGCTCTCTTTCTGCTTAAAAATCAAACAGGAATATTTGCTATGAAAACTAGCTACCCATCTCTTTCATATACATGTACTCAAAATCGCGCTGACCGTCTTTTTTAAAGATAATTCTAGTTCATTTATAATTCTTCTTGTATTAACAGTTCGAAATCAATAAATGTAGTTTCTATTACATATTGTTTTCAATTCAGCTAAAAAATGTGTATCATGGTATCTAGTCTGTCATGTCTTGCCAGTCTAGCATTATATTGAAGGACCAT
Source organism: Saxidomus purpurata (assembly GCA_022818135.1). Taxonomy (NCBI): domain Eukaryota; kingdom Metazoa; phylum Mollusca; class Bivalvia; order Venerida; family Veneridae; genus Saxidomus; species Saxidomus purpurata. Next base: position 2,395,199 of record JAFMSR010000017.1, read on the forward strand.
CTATAAACAAACAAAAAGAAAACAAACAAGTTAGCAACTATACAAGAAAGGCCTGGTAACGTGACTGGAACATTTGCTGTAAACAACGTGCGAGTAGGCATGCAATAATAACCCCAACTCACTTTTGTTTTAGCTGACACTTCAGTTTTAGTTAAAGAAACTCTGTAATATTAGAAACTCCATTTGTAAGTTTCGAACCTATAAGATGAACAACGTCAACGACAGCAACAACGGAAGTGAGTTGGATGAGTGTGGGGGTATTATTGCATGCCTAATTGTAGATATTTGTTGTTCCAGGCACGTGACCAGGAATTTCTTGTTTCATTGCTAACATGCTTATTTTTGCTTTTTTGTTTATTTATAGATAGGCTAGTCTTGCAAGACGTAAAAGACTAGAAATCATGACAAAAATAGCTGTATTTAAGCAATTTTATATAGAAAACAGTAGAAAATATGTATCAAAATCACCTGCATTGTATTCTTTTAACGACAGAACAGCAAACAAAAGATAATCTGCCATGAAAGTGGATTTTTAGCAAGGAGGTAAATGGCACTAAATTTTAATACGGACTACGTTTGAGTGGACCGCGAAGGAACAACGCCTGTATGCAGTATTCATACCTATAATCTAGGACACAATCCCATACGCTCATGACAGAAAACTGAAAAATGATTTTGTTTATCTGGATTGAACAAATAATTATTCTACTAAAAGTAAAGATCTGAAATAAGTAGAGGATAAGTTTCACACTGAAATAATATGTTTATCAACATCAATTCGCTACAGGTATTTCAATTATTTAAAAACTAACATACTAGTAATTTCTTGATCGAGAGGTGCAAATGAATAATCATTGTTTGTTTGTTCATTAGAATAAAATTAGAATAGAATTAGAATTAAAGAGGGAACAAAAGTAGTCAGGTCATCCAATATCGCGGTTTGAAAAAATTTCGATTAGTCAAAGAAAACTTATTTTGGGATTATTTTAGACTTACATGTGCTTGGAACTTTATCAAAATGGATATAAATAGTAATAATTTCTTTTCAAATACATCTGGAACTGTAAATGGGCAATACGTTGGTAAATATGGACCATTATCTGACGATTTTCAACCTGTATGTCACCCAAAAAGAGCCCGCAACACGACAGGTCAGCCGTTCGAAAGCTCACCAGAAATACATACAGTGTAATACACCCAATGTTAACCTGGAGGAAGTTAAACAAATGCTATCTCATGAAAAACTGAATATGATTTTAGAATCTGTGTCAAATTTAAGTATATTCAAATTGAGAAGTGACAATATTGAAGCGCAGATGTATGTCAATAGTGCAACATACGAAGTGATGGATGAACGCGTGCGCTTACTAGAGAATAAAAACAAAAATAATATCAAACAGGGAATGCCACGTACCATTCGCGACGTGAATGTCATATTATCATAACTGGAATGGCTGAACTTAGAGGAGAAGACTCTCTTCTAACTGTTAGTAACATTCTCACAAACCAGTTAAAGCTGATAAGCTGCATTCGCATTATATGTGCTTGCAGAATAGGTCGCATAATTACCCCGAAACCATCTCATCTTGATAACGGACCTCCGAAAACTAGGAACCGCAGTATATTTGTATCATTTGATAATGTAGCAGATGTTGACACCATGGTGAGTTTTGTTTTTAGACTTAAAGACACCAAAAAAGGCATCTCTAGGGACTACCCACGTGAAATCAGTGACGCCCAGAAAGTGTTATGGCCAGTATACATTGAAAACAAGAAAAAAATGGCGCACAAATGTTCGAATTAAATTCCCTGCATCCTTACATTTAAACAGAAGAGAGCACAGATTATATGTTCAATGAACATAAAATGATAAATAAATACAATTTCAAAGAAGAATCTATGGCAAATTTACCACAATTAATCAATATAGAGGCTTTCTGTAATAAATCGCATCCTACCATTAATTGTGCAACAACTCTACATAGATTATTGGATGGTTTACGGTACTGCAGTATATTTTAAACCGCTGATTTTATCGATAATGACTGGGAAAGCATAGCTGAAACTTTTAGGTTAATTTATAATACTTCCAAAGATTCCATTATTTATGTTTTGGATGTTATTTAGTTTGACATCAGTTATAGGGTATGTCCCTTTAAAGAAATGTTCCTTGAATGGCATCACCTTCTTCGAAAGCAAATAGATACCGATCTATATAAGCGTGTAGCTGAAGCCGTAAAAACGAAATCCAACAGCATCTAAAAGGCACTTAGCCAACATTTCCAACATGAAAACTTAAATCCTGTCTTATCAAAACCAATGGAGATGGAGTATCAGATTATGAGGGAGGCAGCTCGCTCAGTGCAAGACGATGCAGGTCTGAGTGATGATAACTATTCCTCTTTTACGGAATCAACGGTGCCGCATGAGATTGCTCCCGTTACTGACAAGAGAGGTGAAAGAAGTTGTGATATCTGTCCCCTCACCCATCTCACCGATGCAAGCAACCTGCACGGCGACAACATCCTAGGGAATCCCCTGCAACGATACGTAGTTGAGGAACAAGCTCTTATGCAAAATTCTTAGCAACAACTCCGCCTAGTGATACAACGTCTGACCAACGCTCTACTACCTCTACCTCTAAAAGCAATGACTAGGATCAACCAGGGATAGTTATCCTACCGTGTATCAGCAAACCTCATAATCTGAATAGTGTAAATCGTGAACTCAATAGGCCTGCAAGTAAAAGCTCGAATTCCGTTTATGCGAAGCAAAATGCATTAAACGTCTCTATTCAGTTATCGAGTACAACAACACACGAATCATTCGAACATTATGTCACTGGAGACAATCAGCTGGAGATAACATTATTCTGTGATCAATGCATCATACTACCTCGAGCATCTTCCGAACTTGCATGTAAGCATTTCACTACAGTGCCTGTGAACAATTCAAAGAATACCGTTGATAGAACCTTGGTAAATAGCGGTAGCACCACCAACGGAAATAATAAAACAAGTACTACTTCAACTACAGTGGATAATCAACATAATCACCATTTACGGACTGATACAAACTCCAGAAAAGTAGTGTATACGAATCAATTAAAAATTGGCAGTTATGTGGTCTCAGTGGGGGTTTACACCTTCCAAGTTTCTTGATAAGTACTGTTTATGTCTTGAACAAGAATGTTTCATATGTAAACACCCACATTTGAACACTTAATGCATTTCTTTCAAAACATAATCCATTAATTTCATATTTTCTTTAAAAATTCAGAAACTCGTCTGCATGCTGGACCATATTATGTGCTGAAGACATCTTCCCGCTATTTTGTGATTAATTGTCAAAGCAATTCTTGCTAGGTCTGGTGTAGAAAAAATTCTAATACAAGTCATAACTTTGGCTTATCTTTAATGTCTTGTACAAGAAACTTGTTGTATGTAAACGAAGCCTAACAAGATGAATTTATCAGTCTTGCCAAAACTTATGAAAATTTTATAATGAAGAGTCCAAATTAGATGACTATGATATCACGTCTAAACCGAAGGATTATTGGAAAATCTTAAATAGTGTAGAAAAGAAGCCGTCTCAGCCAATTCCCGAAAATAAAGATTTTATGACATTTTAAAAAACGCTAATGTGCCTCCAAACTCCGACGGACAACCAGAGTTCTCGCTCAATTTCGATGAAACTAATGTTGACGAATGTTTAAAGAGTTACCGAAAGTGAAATACAAAAGGCTATATTGAAATTAAATTATTCTAAAGCCGCATTACCCCATTATTAATTATGTTGAATATTTGAAATCAAAAATGCTTCATATATACGTGAAATATTTTAATATCATTCTAGAGACCTGCATACTCCCATATTCATGGCTTATTTGCACAATGAAACCCATTTATAAGAAGAAAGGCTCGCCACTAGATCTAGCTAACTACCGGTCTATAACTCTTTTAAGTTGTATGGACAGCTTTTTACAGCTATTTTAAATGAAAGAATAACACATTTTTTAAACAGAAATAATATATTAGATGTAAATCAAGCGGGTTTCTGAGCAAAAGTTCAACAGTAGAACATGTCTTTACTCGATTAAAAAGGAAAATACGTTTTGTATCTTATAGTGATTTTTCCTCTGCATTTGACAAAGTTTTGCAAATAGGTATGATCTAAACTGATTTCTACTGATATCAATCGAAACATTTTCCATGTCATACAAAATATGTATGCATATGTCAAATCATGTATAACTACATACAAAGATATTACGCCCTTATTCGTTGGTTATTTAGGGTCCGACAAGGGGAAAACTTATCCCCCATTTATTTTCCATATATTTAAAGGGACAATCCTTACATCTAGCAGATTATTTCCCGTAAACATAAATGATGTGTTCAATGAACGCAAAATAGTAAATAAATAAATACATTTTTAAAGCACAACATATATCGAAAAATGCCCCATTTTAGCATAAATAATCACCATAAAGGCCTTCTGTAATAAATCGCATCCACCCTTTTATTGTACAACAACAACTTAACAAAGAGTATTGAATGGTTTAAGGTACCGCAATATATTTTAAATGCTGATTTTACCGATACTGACTGGAATGTATAGCTTAAGATTTCAGGTAAAGTAATGATACGTGCAAATATTCTATTATTTATGTTTTTAAAGTTATTTAGTTTGACACCAGTTATAGGGAGTGTCCCTTTAAACGATTTACAATGCTATTTAGCACAACAAAGTCAAGGCCTTGTAGTAAAATACCATGATTAACGACTTTGATATATAGTTGAAACTATATTGTATTATTATATGCCTACAATACGTTAAATGTAAGCGAGAACGCGGTAGCGTTCCAATCGAGTACTAACGAATTATTAAAATACTGTTAAACTTGGTGGCTAGAATTAAACCTTTGTTAAACAAAAGTCATGATATTCGGAACTAAAAGGCCCGACAATTTTTGCATTAACATAGATGGTAATGATCAAGAAATAGTCAAAGAATACAAGTATCTCGGAGTAGTTTTTTCGTCCTTGGGGAGTTTCCTTAATGCCTGAAAATATCGTGCAGCCCAAGCAAATAAAGCTATGCTTTTTTATACATACGAGTTAAACAAATCTTGCATAAAACTGAATGAATTATTTAATTCACAGCAAGCACAGTCTGAGCATTGTACCAACTGTTCCAAGACTATGCATATGTTAACTTTTATAATAGCAATATGTGCACCATGACAATACAATCCAAATTGCTTTTTTTGGAAACAAATTAATGCATGTCGTTGGTACTATTTTTATCTTGTCAGTTTATGGCTATTTTGTAGTGACGAAACTTGGGTTGTAAATATCATAAAACAATATATATAGGACATTAAACTCTCAGGATCATATTCACTTTAGTGATATAAACTTAATGATAGGATATAAAGAAACATGTTTTAGTAATTATAAAACAATGTTGACATATGTCTTCATGTCGCATTCTAGTCATTTCTTCATAAAAAAGAGTTGCCAGAAAGGCTTTCTTATTTTTTGCAATATCACTAAAAACAATACTGCACTATATTCTAACATGTACATCGATTTTAAAAGCAAAGTAAGGAATGATTTTGGTACAGAAGTTTACAAAACAATATCTTAAATGGTACAAAGAGATAATTACCTGATAATAAGCTCCATTCTAATATGATAAGATAATATATATACGAGTTAACATTTATTATAACTTAAAACAGAAACAGTGATATATACATAATGCTACTTAAAACGTTATGACTTAGAGTTATTTCCACATTAGTTTGATATGGCTTCCCTTCATCAAATTCTCTAATGTTATTTTCAGGTAATTTGGGGAACTTTATTATAGTCCGGGACCCACAGCCTAAAATTTCACTTTACCCTACTTGGTTTCCTCCCCAAGGTTTGATGTTATTTTCTAATAGAATATTGTCTGCATAACAAGTGTATGTAGAAAAATTTAGGCCGGCGAAAGTCTCCAAAATGGCGGAAATCCAAGATGGCCGCCAAAATAGGTAAGACATCCTGAAAATGGACATATGTGTACAAGCTTTCACTAGTGCTAATTTACTTATAGAATCATACTTAATGTTGAAGTTATACATATGAAATTATGTTTGACTTAATTTTGATTGGTATTTTTATTTCTATATCCATGTATTTTACGTTACGAGTAAGATATTTTGATAATTTCTTCAATTTTTTCATTCTCATGAATGATATCATACTATTATATTGACCTAATCACCTGGTAGTTAACTTAAATGACTATCAATTACCAAAAGATTCTTGTACAAATTCGGTTTGATAGGAATCATACATATGTAAAACACACATTTTTGTTAAGAGAATTTTATGCACGTGTACGTTACTATGAATTATCCATGCTTATTATGCTATTATAGATATTAATTGTGAGAATGGCGTCAAAAAATAATGTGTTACTGACAATAAAGTTTAAAGTATGTTTTAGTATACGTTGGATACATAGATTATGTCTTGCATTATACAGAAAAGGCATGAAATTTACGTTACATTTTGTTTTCAAATCAAAATACGTTACTTCAAGTTCTAATTGTGGATTTCCTAGAATTACATAATCTTTCCTGTTACATAACTAATTGGGAAAATGACTACTTTGATATGGAATGTTCTCTGGAAATGTTTTGTTTTATAAACATTTATAACATATTATGTAACTTGCATTACGAATAAGAGAGTCCGTGACTGTTTAGACACGGATTTCATTTGTAAGTACCATTTACCCATTACGTTCTGTGTGTATAAAGATAGTTTATGTAAAGTAAAATTTTATAACAAGTAATAATTACACATGAAACACACACTTAATCTATACATTTTTGTTCACTCATTATATGCACATTAGTTACATTAATATTAATATTGTCAATAAAACTGTAACAATCATACAAGTAAGATACTGATAAAGTTGAAACAAGAATATATGCACTTTAATTACTTCGACTTATATATATTGTCAATCATTATATTCAACTATACACACTGATCAATCTTATTAGTCAAAGCAATCAATCATTTGGTCAAATCATAATTGTGCAATACATCATTAAGATCACAACTATTTCAAACGTAGTCTTTTTTCAATTATGCTAGATTGTCGTACTTTAAGCGAAATCCTTCATTCATACGGTAGGAGGTTCTTGTTCCAAGTTTAAGCATTGGTGAGATTCGACCATACTTAATATACTAAATTACTTCTGAGCGACACAACATCCAGTATTTGGGTATTCAGTTTTATTTTCCGTCGGATTTTGTACGATTCAAGTTAAATTAATACGTTACCATAATGATATCTTTTTACATGTTGGGTAAGGTCGATTGAAGTAAATGTATGTAAGTGGTATTAACCGATACTACAATTGATATACATTTGTAAACGTAATATATATATTTGTGCGTAATATATTATTTCGGAGAAAAAGTGAGCTGATCAAGTTTGTGCGCTTTAAGTGTAAAACGGAAGATACATGTAATAGTTAGCTGTAAATATACATATTTCATTGACTTCTGCTGGCTGTCCAGTGTCCCTAAAATTCCTAAAAACTCCTTATTTTTGTTGAATTTCTAAAACAAATGAAAAAGTCAAAGGGAATTCTTAAAAATGCTCTACTTTTAACGTAAATTCCTATTTTCGCTTTCTTTGAAAAATGTTTTCAGACTAAATTATGTTTTAATGTAGTTTTATAGTTCTTATTCCGATTAGGTAGTTTAGGGCAGCTGACGAGTATGAAACTCTTGTTGACATCTTTGCTATAACTGAATCACTTTGAGTTACTTTTATGTCAAATATGCAAAGGTAAGTCCATTTCATGGATTTGAGGGCCATGTTTTAGTTACAAAATTTCTAATTTTAGCCCTAAAATTCTTTAATATTACCTAAAAACAGCCCTACTTTTTTGTCAGAAGGTGCTGGACAGTCTGTTTCTGGTATCCATATTTGAAATTTTCAAGTGACTTTCATTATAAACAGTTACAGGGTTTGATAGCTATAAAGCCAGTGAATAATAACATATTTCTGCTTTGTAAGTGCTGATATTCCATTACTATACCCAAGCAGGTTGAATCAGCTAGCAAAAGGGTAGGATAACTGTGTCAAGGCGGTACATGGAGGAGGTATTCATCACCTTTAGTATTAGCTGTACTTTCTTAATTTTTAATAGTTAAAATGCAGTATTTTTGTCTGACCTATAGTTGACTGACCTATCAAGCAAATGAATATGACCAAGACCATCTGCCATTGAACGTTGTTATTATAAAAACAAAAATAATATCAAACAGGGAATGCCACGTACCAAAAGCAGCCTCCCCAAAAGAACCCCACGCACCCAGAAGGCACACCACCAACACACACACACAGCACACACACAGACACACACACAATCATGTACACAAAGTTTCATTTTTGTCGACTTTCGAAGATAAGGAGACTTGCACTCGCCCCAGCGTCGGCGTCGGCGTCTGCGTTAGTTAAAGTTTTTCATAAAGTCAAATATCTTGAATACTATCAAAGGTATTGACTTGAAACTCAAACTATATGTTTACCATCAACATCTTCACCTGAGAAACAATCCCCATAACCTGTTTTGATTTTTGACAGATTTATGCCCCTTTTTAACTTAGAAATTTTGGTTAAAGTTTTTATAAATTCAAATATCTTGAATACTATCAAAGGTATGACTTGAAACTCAAAGTATGTGTCTACCATCAACATCTTCACCTGAGGAACAATCCCCATAACTCTGTTTTGATTTTTGACAGATTTATGCCCCTTTTTAGCTTAGAATTTTTGGTTAAAGTTTTTATAAATTCAAATATCTTGAATACTATCAAAGGTATTGACTTGAAACTCAAAGTAGTGTCTACCATCAACATATACACCTGAAAACAATTCCCATAACTCTGTTTTGATTTTTGACAGATTTTGCCCCTTTTAACTAGAAGTTTTGGTGTTGTTTTTTTGTAAATTCAAATATCTTGAATACTATATAAGGTATTGACTTGAAACTCAAAGTATGTGTCTACCATCAACATTATACACCTGAGAACAATTCCCATAACTCTGTTTTATTTTTGACAGATTTATGCCCCTTTTTAACTTAGAAGTTTTGGGTTTTTTTTGTAAATTCAAATATCTTGAATACTATATAAGGTATTGACTTGAAACTCAAAATATATGTTTACCATCAACATCACACCTGAGGAACAATCCCCATAACTCTGTTTTGATTTTTGATAGATTTGTGTCCCTTTTAACTTTGAATGTTTTGTTAAAGATAGAATCCTATCGAACGTATTTACTGTCAACATATTCACCAAGTTTTTGATTTTTGACATATTTAGCCCTTTTTAACTTAGAATTTTGTCACAGTTTTTCCAGACTAAAATGGAAAACTCAAAATGGCTTTCTTTTGAAAGTCATAGAATAATTATGCAGCATGAAGCGGTCATGCTTTTTAATTCTATACATATCAATTTTGAAAAGTTACAAAATTATTCATGATCAAATATACAAGGTCAGTATTTCTTTGAAATTTTCCCCCCATCCTCCCTCCAGTTGGCTTGCAGAATCCAGAGTAAGGCCTTGAATGCAAGTACATTTACAAAGGTCTTTGAACAAGTTTCATATCTTTGACCTCAATTCTTATAGACAATTACACAAACTCCTGTTCTTGACAAAAACCCCATTTTACCAACAAGCTTTCGAATAGTCGAGCGTGCTGTCATGTGACAGCTCTTGTTCTTATTGTCCTTATAATATTCGTAAGTGTTACAGCATTCATAACTATTCTAAGTGATTTATAATAAAACAAAACTTTTATCAGTACATAGCCAACAAAGTTCTGTTGACTTTCTAAGTATAAACTAGAAAACTGTAATCATAAAAGAAGTCAAAAAAAAATCAAACAGGGAAGCCACGTACCAAAAACGCAGCCTCCCCAAAACGAGCCCCACAGCACCCAGAAGCGCACACCATCAACACACACACACACACACACACAAACATTATATATGGTAACTTAATTGTCAGATACCATTGAACACTATTGCTAAGTTTCAAGTAACTCCCATAAGTGGATACTAAAGTATGTGCATGGCAGTACCTTGCACGCAAAACTTTAACAAAAGTTTCAAAGTTCAACAAGGAGCATAATTTGTAGTAAATTCAATCCGAAGTTAATTGCTTGATACCCCTGAACACTTGATAACTTTCAAATAACTACCATAAGTGGTTACTGAATAATGTGCATGATAGTACATTTCATGCAAACTTTTAACAAAATTTTCTAAGTTCAAAAAGGGTCATAATTTGTAGAAAATTCAATCCAGAGTTATCTAAATGGATTGTTTGATAACCCTGAATACTATATTGAAGTCTGATATAACTCACATAAGTGGTTTACTGAGATGTGTGCATGATAGTATCGTGTATGCAAAACTTTAACCAGACTTTGTAAGTCAAACAACGGTCATAATTTGAATTAAATTCATACAAGAGTTATCTTACTTAAATCCCAGACTCCATTGCGACATTAATGAAGTTTCAAATCAATCCCATTAGTGGTGTTGAAAAATGTGTATTATATTAACTTTCATGCAAAACTGTAACCAAAATTTCAAAGTTCATCAAGGGCCTAAATGTGTAATGAATTAAGTCAAGAGTAATCAAACTTGTTTGTTGGAACCCCTAAACATTCTAAAGATGTTTTAGCAATGGTAACTTAGGTATTTGCTTGATTCTAGCTTGCACATAAAACAATCTTCAGCTTGAATGCACATTTTTAAAGCCATGATTTGAAATAAATTCAGTGAGGAGTTATCTAACTATCTGATACATCTTAAGACTATGTTGAAGTTTTAAATAAATAAAATGAGTGGTTACTGCGATATACTCGGTAAAGTACCTAGCATGCAAACTTTAACAAAGCTGCATTGCCGACGCAATTGTGACTGTAATAGCCCTATAGTCGAGCAAAAAAATAAAGAAGTATGTTACACTATGATGCCGCATAGTTCTTACTCGTTTGTTTATTAAAGTTACATTATGCGCATATTACTGCACAAAGTATATTTTTGGTGACAGTTTTATAAAAGCATTTAAATGTGTTAAATTAATGATTATGCCGCGTTAGTATTTGAAGTTGGTGCTTAAGATATAAAAAAGTCAGACTGATAAAAGGATAGTTGAATGTGTCGTTGTTGATGTTGGTAGAGATTTCGGCAGTGGAAGGGAAGCAACTCCTGCATGCAGTTGTTTTTTTCTTAAATTGACTCTCCCAGTCAAATAAGAAAATCAATATTTTGAAAGTTATTTTTTCATACTGGTTGCGGGAAGAATTTGGTGTTTTGGGTTAAAAGTTATTATTTTCTCTACACTTTTGTACACACACCATTTTCAGCTGGATTTTTACTTGAAAAAAATGCGCATAATGTCACTTTAATTGTTCTGGTTGTAACTGTATTTTCTCTATATTTAAAAAAATAAATTGTAAAATTAAGGTCAAGTTTATATGTGGTAACGTATGTTAAATTCTAAATAGATTTCAATTTACAAATGTGAATGAGATCAGTTTTTAAAATACTTCATAAACCCTTGCAGACTAAAGGGAAATTTGCTATATATATGTTAAGTGTGTTTGTAAATAGCATTGTATTACTATCCAGGGCTACACTCTGAGTTGTACTGTAATAGTAACATCCAAATACAGGCAAGACGGATGCATAGACCGATGTCAGTTTTTATATTGTAATATTTCGAGATTTAACTGCAATGTGTTGTTCCTTATCCGATATAGCTTATAAATATTTTAGTCCTTTTTGTGTGTTGTAGGCCCCTAAGTCTGAAGTATAAGTTTTCCTTTTCTAATTTTACATTTGCTTATTTTGATTGAAAATATTGTTTTTCATATTTTAATGTTATTGGGATTCTATTAGTAAAGGCTTATGAGCCTCAAAATAGGCTGAACCTTGACAACATTTATACAGAAATGAAATTTAAGTTTTCTGAAAGTTCAATATCTGTAGTATACATAACACAAAGTTCCCAAAAGTTCCTGCCTTAGAAACTCTGCAATCCAAGATTGCCGCCAATATGGCCGCCGTGCTTTTGAAAAATACCTGTCACACACAACCCCTGCGAAATGAACTGTTACTGTTCATGAACAATTCATGAACCATTCATGAACCGTTCATATCCACAATTTTATGAAATATTCTTGAAATAGCTTGAACTGCAAATGAGACAAATCCTTGATCAGTTCTTAAAAATGAAGTTCATGAACAGTTCTTCAAGTGATCATGAATGTTTGAAAGACTTTTCAAGGACAAATGTCTTTAAACTCATCATGAACAGTTCATGAACTTTTCAAGGCAAACCGTTTCCCTTCCTGTTCATGAATAGTTCATGAACATTCTGGTTCATTAATGGTTCATGAATAATTTTCCTATATAATTTCAATGTCTCATTTGCACTTCAGGAACTGGTAATGAACAGTTCATGAACCTGAGTTCATGAACTGTTCATGAACTATTAAATTCTAAAAATTACTAACCAATCTTCGTGAAAAGGTAACTCAAGCGGTTCAAGAGATGCTGAACAGAAGCAATTTAAAACAGACGGACAAGTGGACAGACAACAATGCCAAAACAATCTTCCAAGAGAGAGGAACAATGGACTTAATGCAAAGGCAATGAATTGTTCATGACTAGCGCTGATGACCAAAGCATGTTTTTCCAATAAGATAAAACTAATAAATGTGAATTGTAATAAAGTAGGATGCAAAACAGAAGTTGATTTCATCACAATTTCCTAATGTTCATGTTGACAAATTTTAGTTTAGTATACCTCCATGTGTTGCTAGACAAAAAACCAATTAAAACCTGACTTGAACTAGCAGATGTGTGAACAAAGTCGTGAAAACTTATGACAAATAGACCTGACACAATTTCTCTATTATAGTCAAATGTTGTACATTTTGTAATTGTTCCTTTAAAGTAACATTATGCGAATCTTACTGTACATAGTATATTTTGGTGAGATCTTTAAAAAAAGCAATTTTCGGTTGCTGAGCATTTAAATGTGTTAAACTAATGATAATGCTGCATTGGTATTTGAAGTTGGTGCTTTAGAAATAAAAAAAATGGACTGATGAAATATTATTCCTTTCTTGACAGTGATCTCCCTTGTGTTAGTGATCTCCTAAGTGTAGTTTCCGGTAGAGATTTCAGCAGTGTAAGGGAAGCAACTCCTCCATGCATTTGTTTATTTCTTAAATTGACTCCAGTCAAAATAGGAAAATGAATATTTGAAAAGTTACTATTTCGTACTGGTAGCAGGAAGAGTTTGGTGTATTGGGTTAAAAACTATTATTTCCTCTACCCTTTGTATACACACATATTTCAGCTGGATTTTTACTTGAAAAAATGCGCATAATGTCACTTAAAAATTCAGAACAGAAATAAAACAATAAAGCCACTTACTTTTGCCAGAAAAAGACAAAAAGCCACGTATTTTTGCAAAAAAACTTTCCTTTTCCATAAAAGTTGGTGAACATAATAATTACATGTTGTGAGATTTGTCAGTCCAAGTTCTTGAATAGTTCATAAAGGGGCCACGTACCAAAAACGCAGCCTCCCCAAAACGAGCCCCACAGCACCCAGAAGTGCACACCACCAACACACACACACACACACTGAACACTTATGGTTCATGAAATGTTCTTGATTGTCCAATAACATCAGATCATGGATATTTCAAGAACTTTGTTTGATGCTTCAGTGGTTCATGAACTGTTCATGGACTCCTTTTAAGAACAGTTCATGCCCAAAAGTTCATGAACATCAATCAAGAACTTATCAAGTATAGTTCATGAAGCGTTCTTGAAAGGCTTGAAATGTTCATGATTTCATGAACTGCATTTCGCAGGGGAAGTGCTTACAAGTATCGCATTTTCTATTTGTGAATGTATTTAAATGTTGCTAACTATCACTACTGTATCAAAACTTATGGGCATATGTCTTGTTATGATATTATTTCTATTTCTGTTAAAATATCAGGAATTTGTTTATAGCAAAATACCTATTTTTTTACTTTTTTGCAAAATACTTATTTTCTGTTTCCATTCTTTAAAATTTTGATATGTTTCGGATAGTTCTGAAGCTATAAAATGAACAGTGACTTCTACAAGAAGGTATACTGTGCAAGGTGGGTGGGGATATGTTACAGGCAATAATTCAAATGTATCTAATCCTTACACATAACTTTTAATCGCATTGTCCCTAAACATGTGTATGATTAATACTATTGAATTATTGATTTACTAAATACATGTATATAGGAAGTAGGAAATTTCTTATGTCAGTGTAGAGACTGTCTAGGCCATCATGTATATCCAGAGTGGTTCTCTATTAGCCTGGTCACCAGGCCCTGAAATATATCTCTTTTACTAATAAATATCTATCAGTTTTGTTCAGGAGCCAGTCTACTATCCAGCGCCGATAAAACTGCCCCAGTGTACAAAGCAAAATCATATAAAATAGACTGGAAATAGTGCATGAAATAAAGTATATTGAAAAAACATAAATTTTATCAGACTAGTAACTGGTCTAGTTCTCTATGTACAAACAACCACTTGAAGATGTTGATGGAACTTCAAAAGATAATTTGTAAAATTCACTAAAAATAGTTTGGTTGCTTTTATTTTGCATTGGATTGTGGATACATTTCAGATATGAAACTGAATTACATTGTATTGAAAGAGTGACTGCCCTTTGTAACAAAGGGCTCGACCCGTTATGTATCCAAATGTGCCTGAAATTTTATTGAAATTTTAATTTCCAATTTCCAACTTATATTAATAGACACCTTACAACATTTTCCGTGCCGTTGGAACGTCAAACACGTCGGCCATGTACAGTGTAAAGTCATGCGTGACGTCATAAAATGACTGATAGTGGAAAACGTCATGGTAAAAGACAAAAGCCTCAATTCAACCGAAAATTTAAAGGTATTTCTCTACGTCGCCCACGACGTCTCTTACATCGGCTCTGTTATATCAACAAATCTTTCGGGCAATAAAATTTCATTGTGGGCGAAGCGTGGAAAAGCTTTCAATTAAAAAAAAAAACAACAAAAAACAACAGATAACATCTGCAGTAAGTTTCTCGGTGTGTCACTCTAAAACATGGGAAATAATAGAAAGCGTATCATTTGCACGGCCATTTTTGACGTCGAATCGGTGCGTACAAAGCATATAAATTTCATTCGTGTGTTTAAATATTCTAAATGTCTTTCACATAATTATTTTAACGGCAATAACATTTAATCTTCAGCATGTATGCATGTCTTTCTCCATCGTAACAAAATCTCGACACTAAATATCAGCGTCTTGTAGGAAAACTGTTTGAATTTTAATTTTCCCTCAGACTACCCTTGTTTCAAAATATTTTTTCGTCAGCCGTCGGATCTACGAAGAATTAGATTAAATGTTGCGTTACAAGGGTGTCCTAATTGTATTCATGCCTGCTTCTTTTTAAACAAAAAAGTAATAATTTTCTAAATGTTTTCTTGATCAAAATTTAATGTACATTTGCTTATCGGATATATTAAAGTCTCAACTACGAAAATGTTATAGGTGATCTACGCATTTTCTTTAACACACGTAATGAAATAATGCGTGTAAACAGTTAAAACGTGCATTACAATTTCAGTTTGAAGCATAATAGACATCATGTGGTCCGCTTTCGAATTAATTTTCCATTTTATGGATTAACAGAAAGTTACGCTTTATTATGAAATGAAATGATTATATACGTATACTTGGCACTATTCATCAAAACCCAGTTTAAGGACATGGATGTAAAGAGCTGGCATTCAAGGCGTGATGATACTTTATTAATTCTCTATAACTTGAATATATAACTTTTTGCCGTTATCTGCGTAAAATATGTAAATTTTAGCCATTTTTTGGTCCTGTCAAATGTTTTGATTAATGATAGATCGGAGATGAAACTGTGCAGATTGTGCTATTTTAGGACGGTGATGTAGATGGCAAATGTCTCTATTAGCAAATGCATGATATTGTATCAATAAGATATCCTGGTACGCAAATTTGAATTTTATTCGCTCGATTAATTCCTTTTAGTCAAAAGGTTCTCACCAACTTATAATTTGTGAAATACACAGAGAACATCATTCTTGCATGATTCACCGGGGTTCTTTGTCAAATGAAAAACTATTGCCAAACATTTTCAATTAGGTTGAATTGCGATTTTATGCATGTTTTGGGGTTAAATTTAGAAAAAATATTTTTGATATCTTCCGTAGCTGAATGAGTGACTTTTGAACAGTCAGTCAAGATTCAATCAACGTGAAGGCAAACATTCAATTCAATTCATTTATTTAAAGTCGACTCAAAGCTGGCAGACTTTGAAATTCATTGATGCACGCATACGGAAGTGTATGGTTCAACACGACTTTTAAATACACGTGTAAGAATGTGTTTGTTATCGACGTAGGGCCCCTGAGTATGAATCAATGGAAAGTATTTTTCAGGCACTAGACTCATCAGTGTCAATTCATTTTCCTCACTCTTTTTCACGTTTAAATAAAATAACATTCAGTATCCGATGTGTTTTATATTTCTGAAGACAATTCGTGATGTTGACTAATAATTCAATTCTATTATCGGTTTGTATTCATTTCAAAATAAATTTTGATTGCTATTCGTTTTTCATTTGCATGTAAAAAAATCAAAAACATTCCTACTAGACATAAAGGTTTTCTTATCGCAAGCCATTTTACTATTTATTCCGAAAAGAGATATCTCTCTAATTTAAAAGAGATATGTTTCGTTTTAATAGCGATATCTCTTTCACGTTGAGAGATGTCTTTGTACATGTATCACAGAAAGATATCTCCTGAACATTAAAAGATATATCTTCTACTTACAGAGATATCTGTTTAACTTCACGTGAGAGATATTTCAGTAAGTAGAAGATATATCACTTATTGAAATATATCTTGTTATGCAATAGAGATATCTCTAGAATTGAAAATGATATCTCTTAAAAGACAAGAGATATCTTTCAAGAATTATTTGTGAGTGATATCTTTTAAAGCAACAAAGAAATACTAACTGATCCCCGTAGTTTATTTCGTACTCGAAATTGTTCGTCCGGGGTCAGTGCATAACCAGTGCATTGCCCGATCGGGCTTGGAAAAGTCGTCTTCTAAAAAACTGAAAGCAGTTGTGTTTGTAGTCATATAGATTGTATTATATGACAAAGACAAACAAATCACATACTACTGTTAAATGATGAGTTGAATAGGTGACGCAAAGAGTAAATCAAATTACGATAAATCGCGAATATGAATGACTTGGTATTTTCACAGAAAGTTATGAAAGGTCTTATATATGGAACGCAATAATTACTCGTGTGAAACATCCGGATTCGTTATAATCCGGCAATTTACGGTATCGTTCGGAAATATCCTAACCATCTCATTATAACGACGTAACTACCGCATATAATGACAAACCTATCGCATATAAAGAAATTACTACCGCATATAATGCTGGAAGCACAGCATATAAGGAAATCGCATGTACAGCATATAATGCGAGATCCACAGCGCATATTAACGAAAGTACAACACATAATGTGATTTGCATTGCATATAAGGATAAAAGCACCACACATAATGGACTCAGTCACTACCACATATATTTCATTTTGTACATCATATAATGTAAAAAGCACCACGTATAACGTTTTATCTACTACACACAATAACAAATCTACTGCATATATTGGTGTTTGTACCGCACACAAATTCAAATGCACTGCATATAAAGACAGTACCACCACATATAAGAAGAGTTGTACTACATATAACAAAGAAAGTACAGCATATAAAGTAACTTGTACCACATGTTAAATTTATTGAGTAAGATTATTCTTTTAAACATTTCAGTGTTGATAAAAAGTACCATATATGCCGGAGGACCATCTAAAATACGACAGCTGAGTGAAGATCGCTTTAACTCGATTAACTTTGATCCCAATCCAACCATTCGTCATTCATGTTGGACCTTGATTCTTGGCGCCATATCACAATTTTTTCATATGACAATTACCCAGGCAGGGATACAAAGAATAATATCTACACCAAGTATAAAGTCAGCAAAACAAATTTTGTTCATTGCATCGCCACTTTTCTGTTTGATGTGGGGTCTAGTAATGCTTGAAGGTGTGTCAGTATTTGCTTACTTCAGTGACAAGGGATGCGATCCACTGGCCTCCGGAAAAATCAGCAACCCAAATCAGATTATACCGTTGACTATTCTAGAAATGTTTCACAATCTGCCTGGAATGCCAGGACTATTCATTGCCGCTCTCGCCGCTGCTTCGTTAAGCACAATATCTTCAGGACTCAGTGGCCTGTCGGCAGTTCTTTGCGTTGATGTTCTTAGAGTATGCAAGCCACAAATTAAGGATCAGACAGCTACAAATATTTCTAGGTGTTTTGTAATTTTGCTTGGCATAGTATCAGCTGCCATCGCATTTTTACTAACAAACATAGAGGGTCCTCTTACTCAAGTAATGTCTGGACTTTCAGGAGCTGTTGCTGGACCAGAAACTGGCATGTTTCTAGTATCTGCATTTTTCAGACAAAGTCGACCAAGAGCTGTTTTCTTTGCGACCTTGGTCGGATTGGCAATCAACTTATGGATGACTTTCGGACAGACGTTTTCCAGAAATATAGTAACAACGCCTTATCTGCCACCTGGACCAACTTGGAATTGTACAGACAACAACGATACAAAAGTTGTATACAATGCATCCCCGCTGTATAATGTATCCGATCTCAGCTTAGTTGAATTCATATCTACGTTAAAACCAGATGATTTCAATAAGTCTTTTACAGTTTTAGACACTAATGATGCAAATATTACAACTGTATCTGGACTAAACACCTTTTATTCAGTTTCTTACATGTATGTTCACCTTACTGGAACTGTCGTAACAATATTGGTTGCAGTAGTTGGGAGTTTACTCACTCAGCCAAAGCAACAAACTCCGGTAGATGGAAAATATGTTCTTTCACTGAAAATGATTTGCCCTGCATCAGTCTTTGGAAATTGTTGTCCACAAAGACGCCAATATAAAAAGAAGTATGAAGTAAATCCTGATGATGATGCTGAGAAAATGATAGCTGAAAAGCTCAATGATACAGGTGTTTGATATTCATATTCAGATTCATAAAAAATATTTGGTTCTGGTGTTATGTCTTAAATATCTTAAATGAAATGTTACATTTGTAATAATGTGCACTCAGTCTCTGATACATTGTTTTGAGATTAAGCTCTACAAAGCTTATGTTCTACGTACAATCTGCAAATAAAACGTAGGTGATTATGAAAAGACAACAGATAAAATATATTTTGCGAAAAATTGTGCATTTAATTTTGGCAATATGTGGTACTACTAGTATGCTAATCACGAACGCTTTTGAATCTACTCTTACCACGGTTTGGCCATGTGTGAAAGAAACATGGTCAAACAACTTCATTTCCTTCTTTCCTGCAGCGATATCGTACAGTCTGAATATGCATATAGAATAGGCTTCAAGATATATCTGATTTATTATGAATTTTATTAACAAATGCATATACTCGTATATTAGTTTGTTTAAATCTCTGTCACGTTTATAGAATAAAAACATACACGTGTACAATAAAAACATGGTGAAACATACATTACCAATCAAATAACGAGACCTACGTATAGTTTAAAAGGGCAATATTCTTTTATTATATTTTTACAGTTGTCTTTTTCCTTACACTACAAATCCGTTAAACTAACCATCAGGTAAAATGCGAGACCATGAGCCTGTTGTCGTAACCAAGTTTGAATTGTAGTATAAAATGCATCTATTTGCTAATAACCAATTGTCGTATTTGCAATATATAATGTCACGTTTTTGCACATTGTCTTGTTATACCATCATTAGGTAACAAAAAATGTATATTCTTGATCATCTGACTGAAAACTAAAAGCAGAATTTGAAAGAATAGCTTTTGAAAACAACGCTTTACGTACATGTTTATTTAGGAAATAGATTTCACATTTGAGTGATATACCGGTAAGTATATCACTGTGTGGAGCGTAGATGCGTAGTAATGTAATCACGAAGGCCGAAGGCCTGGGTGATTAATTAAGAAGCATCTAAACGACACACAGTGATATACTAACCGGTATATCACTCAAAAGTAAAATCTCTTTCCATTCTAACACGTTAAGTAAAAAAAAAATGTTCGAAGGGGTACTATTTGATGCGCTTACATGAAGATGCTGCTTTGAACTTGTAGTATTCCGTCCATTCCTTGCATTTCATGACATTTCCGCCGTTCTTTTTTACTCCTCAAATAAACCGCTATTCGTCTTATTTTTGTTGTTGCTGATATTGCTGGCGATACCAGAAGTGTAGAAAATTTTACTACGATTTGTTTTACATCACGCGAATTCATTCACAGCAATACAAATCCAAGCGTATTAGTGCATGCACACTCATAGATGTAGTGTGAAAATTACGCGGGAGGGAATTTCAGCAGTCAAAAATAGTTCCGGACGCCAAGCGTGATATACTTGGTAGGTATATCACGTTCAAATTCTTCTCTGCCTATATAGGAGAAATTTTCAATAGTGTTAGAATTTCATTTAATGGATAATGAGACATTGCATGATTCTCATGTACTACCGAAGCTAAAACAAAATGGACATAATCGAGAGTTTACAGGTTATGATTTATAACGGCCTTTTTCAGTCCTGAGAGCGGCAACCCTGGCTCAAAAGTTGGCCCTGTATGACCTCGACATAAATAGTAACATGTATATAATATGTTTCTGTACAATACCTTATATTACTTTCATTTATTATCCCGTCTTTTGCTAGTGCAAACACTTATATGACCATTTAGCAGCCAGAGATATACTGTGGTAATAAAACCTTTCATCGAATAATCCCGTACTCTTGTGTTGAAAGCTCTCTTATCAAAAACCTTATCAGTATTAATGACAAACTCTGCACAGGTCATCATGCATAACAATGTTGTAAAAACAAAAATAATATCAAACAGGGAATGCCACTTAAAAACACTTAAAAGTCCATTTTCTACATTTATAATTGCCAACATTCATTTTAGCGACTGCTATTAATCTAAATCATTCGTACGATGAAGTTATTGATATATTTCCATTGTCTAACTATTGGCGGTATCCAACTCATATTACCAGTAACTGCACCAGTCGGAGTGTTTCGGTCGACATCCAGGAAAAACCTTAAAGGTGGATAATCAGATTTTGGCCATGTAACAGATTTGTTTGAAACTTTAACATCTGATCATTTACACTCATTTATGTTCACTTAGCGTTTAATTCAAGTAAGGTTGGGTGCGCACCATAAACCGGTTTAAGCTCCCCAGTGGTGTTTTTGCCACTGACCGTTCCAAGGCGGTGCCCCACTGTGTTCCTTTAATTGTTCGTTTTGTCCTCGTGTGTTTGCTTTGTATGCTAGTGTGTGTTGGTAGTGTATATGTGTGTGTGTACATGATTGTGTGTGTGTGTCGTGTGTGTGTGTGCGCGTGTGTGTGTGTGTGTGTGTGTTGGTGGTGTGCACTTCTGGGTGCTGTGGGGTTCGTTTTGGGGAGGCTGCGTTTTTGGTACGTGGCATTCCCTGTTTGATATTATTTTTGTTTTTTTTACTCTGGAGGTATTTTTAAAATTTGATTTCCTTAACCAAGATAGAGTTATTTTATTATAAGTACATATTTGATACGCATACTTTGCCTAAGGAAAGATATCAATATAGGACATATTGTATTATATTTGTAAATATTTGCATTAACAATTATATATTTAGATGGAATTCATTTGAAGTGCAAGTTTGAAAAAATATTCTAACCTCCCTTTACCTATCTTGGTTGAGATTGGAAATAAATAAATTCAGAAGCTACACGTAGTTTTAAAAAGTGTCGTCGGCCTACAACAATATACACATCTGTTCATCGTTAACTATGTTTATGACAATATTAAAGAACTTTAGGTTACTAACTAAGTCGTTTATAAACCTATTGAATGAATTCGGTGACATTCTTAGAGGAAACCTATTTTTACACAAAATCATTCAGAACTTTACACCATTTAGTCGTATACATGTCCCTACTGAAAAGGGCACTCAAAATATTTCCTTCAACCCCAGAATTATGTACTTTTTCCTAAACTGGTTTCTATCAATAAGGTCGTACGCATAGAAATATCAACAACCTTTCTTATTTCGGCTTTAAATAACGGTAGTCAGGGAGACGAAAGATGGTCTTCGGTGCTCCTGTTCTAACGAGCAATTCTGTCCATCCGCAAATACGGTGTTGGTCTCAACTCATTGTGATAATCTGTTGTTCGACACTCAACAATGCAGTAATACATGCATGCACAGTTTAAAGGGTTCTTTGGGTCAGTAGTATTAGACTTCGAATTTGGGTGTATACATGTACTGCCCTAACCCTATCCCACGGAATAGTACCAGTGTTAAACATGAATTGAATAAGATATATAAAGCAGAGACTGCATAACCATTTCTTAAAACAGTCTTGGGTTTATCATTGTTTTATCTTAGCATCAAGTTCTGCTTTCTTTACTTCAAATACAGAAATCATACCTTCAAAAGTTCGTCTGACAGAATAGCATTTCCATAAAACTCTCGGGTGTTATAGTCAGCGTTATACAATAAACCAATACTATATTTCCATATACTAGTAGTTACTAGTAAAACAATACCTATAGAGGGATCTGTTAAAACTATTATACCTTATATATGGATTTTTGGTACTGAATAATTTAAACAATACAATTCACTGAATTATCACAAATCGAGTAAAAACTAAGAGAAAGACCTTGCAATCGCCAATATGCAAACACTGCACTAGCCAAACGGTAAGAACAGGGGCTTATCAGGGTATAATATCTTTTCATAAGGCATTGGAGCATCCGAAGCTTTCTCAGACCCAATATCGCATGAGAGTTTTTATTTTCTAAGATAAATGACATTTTAAACATGCATGCCCCTGTGAAAATAAAAAGGGTTAAACGTCTTAAACAACCTGAATGGTATACCGATCAAATGCAAGAAGCGAGGAAGATGAGAGATATAAACCACAAATATAAAAAAATGGTAGACTATAAAAAGTGGAGAAACAAAACAACATATTTGATAAATAAGAGTAAACGGTCGTATTTTACAGAAGCTATCAAAACCGACAAAGAATCTAAACTTTTGTGGTCACACCTTTAATCGGTTTCCGGAAAAACTAACCTAGAAAAAATCAATTTCCCGTCAATATTGAAAGTTGATGATAGGATTTTTGAAGACGAGATTAATATTGTAGCATTTTCCTTGATTTTAAAAAGGCATTTGATATGGTAGACCATGACATTTTGCTTCATAAGTTAAAACTTTATCATTGTACGCCTGACACTGTAAATTGGTTTCGTTCTTATCTTTCTAACAGAACTCAGGTGGTGAAAATAGGCATTCATCAGTCTGAAGAAAAGATGATGAAGACAGGTGTTCCACAAGGTTCAATATTAAACCCCCTCCTATTTTTCCTGTTTATTAACGACCTTCCATTGGTATAAGACAATGCTCAAATGGATCTATGCGGACGATTCGACACTTTACCTCGCAGGCAAAAACATGTCATTAATTGAAACGAAACTGCAATCAGAATTAATCAGTATAAATAATTGGTGCTCTATAAACTATATTTAACCCTAATAAAACCACGTGCATGACTATAGGTTCTCCTTTGAACGTAAAACGGTCTCCGCTTCTTAAACTGACTATAAATAACTGTGCTATTAAGGTTGTAAGAAGTCAGAAAGTAATTGGTGTTTACATCGACCAACACTTGAAATGGAACCTTCAGACAGAAAAATTGTGTTTAAAACTGTCAAGTACTTTAACACTGTTGCGGCGAATACCCAAAAATGGAACAGATGTTTCATGAAGCATAAACCGTTTTTCAAAAAGGTATTGCTAGATGGATTTTATCAAAACAGTATTCTACACCTTCAGTTGCTATGTTTAAAGAATTAAAATGGCTAACAGTAGAAGATCGACACAAATTTCATATTGCTGTAATGACATACAAAGCTCTTAACGGGATTGCACCTGAATACATATGCCAATTTATTACTGTTTCTGATAACAAAATATACAATTTACGATCCAACTCAAAGAGAAACTTAACACACGCAAGATCAAAAACAGAATACCTTAAACAAACATTTAAAACAGTTTCCATGCAGACATGGAATTCCATACCAGAAACCACCAGAAATTGAGTGTTTTTAAATGCTTTTAGATAATACTACAAACTATCTTTAATGAGTTATTACATCACAGGTGTTTGCTCTTCATTTTATTACCGATATTAAGTCGGTTATGCTTTTGTATGATTAATATTGTTACTTTGTTATAAATAGAAGGCCTCATTGTAAATATGTAATGTACATTTTGCTTTTAATGTATTTGCATTATGAGTTTTACCTTCTGAAAATAAAGACATTATTATTATTATATAATTATTATAGTGTTTCGTAGTGGTAACTTGATTAAGCAGCGAATCTATAAATAACTATCTTTCCTTCACAGATAAAAAATAGTAAAAATAAGTAGTCACATTTCTTAAAAGGAATGGGGCGAACACGGTTGATTATTTCTTATTAAACTACAATGACTTTGACTATATTAGACATTTTGAGGTTTTATCGCCTGACAAATTTTCTGATCATTGCGCTTTACGAATTTGTATAGAACGAAAACGCCCACATTTTGTATCATGTGACAATAGTATGACCAATGAAATATTTTTAGCCTGGGATGAATCGCGCATTGATGCGTATCGAAACAAGTTGTTGAATAATATAGATATCCTTGACCGGTTGTCAGGAAATTTAAATAACAATAGCATCAATAAATCGGTTCGGGCGTTCACATCGTATATGGAAGAAAATGCATTCAGCGTATTTGGGAAAACGAGAAAATAGAACGACAGCGCAACAAAAGTGACTGGTGATCAGAATAAAAAACGTTTGTTTAATCGTGAGTGTTTTACGGCTCGAAATGAATATAACAAAGCTAGGAATAATTATGTGCGAAATAAGACAACTACTAACAAAGAATGTTTCCTTATAAAAACGTAATTACATTAAATTTAAACGTAAATGTAAAGCTATTTTAAAAGAAATGAAGGTATGAGAATAGCTCATTTGGCCAAGACAAACCCAAAATCATTTTGGAAAAATGTAACAACTCAATACAAAAAACAGAATATTGAATCTAACAATCTAAATATAAATGATATGTTTTCACATTTTAGTAACTTGTATGGCTCACAATCAGCAAATCATCAGAACAATCAGGATTCCGAAATGCATCATATATATGATGCAGACTTAGATTCTGCATTTACAATAAATGAGCTAAAGAATGCGATATTCGCCCAGAACAGTTCCAAAAGCCCAGGAACCGATTAGCTTATTACTGAAACTTTCAAATATTCCTTCGATATTATATCTCCCTTCTTAATCGATTTATATAATAAGATAATCACTGATGGAACTTTCCCTGAAAGCTGGGAAGAGGGTATCATTGTTTCAATTTATAAAGGTGGTGGTCCGAATGAAACAAAAAATTATAGGGGTATAACTTGACTGAATAATATATTATCAAAAATTTATTCGAAACTTTTAGTTGATCGCTTAACAAAATGGTCCGAAAAACACGAAACACTGTTAGATAAGTAATTCGGCTTCCAGAAAGGTAAATCAACAATAGACTGCATTTTCATTCTGCATGCTCTAATTTCTAAAGCATTGGCCAATAGACAAAAACTTTATGTTGCATTTCTTGATTGAAAAATTGTTCGATCGGATTGAGAGGACATATCTGTGGCATAAATTATTAACTGAAAACGTTAGCACAAAGATCATTAAATCCATTAAATCTATGTATTGTAGTGTAAAGTCGTATGTACGTTACAAGTCGGATATATCGGACAATATAAATTCGAACATTGGAGTGAAACAGCTTACTTTGTTTATTTTTCTTAAATGATATTTTGAGTAACATAAATTCTAATATAAATGGTATACTAGATAATGTTGACATAAAAATATTTCTTTTATTATTTGCTTGATGATGCTGTAGTATTTGCTCATGATCCAGTATCTTTACAGTCAATGCTAAGCAATAGAATCATATTGCAACACATGGAGACTACGCCTAAATGTTAACAAAACGTAAAACATGATATTCGAGAATGGTCAGCATACTTTTATGACTTCTTTTTATATAATACGAAAATTGATATTGTTGATTCGTTCAAATACCTAGGTGTTCATCTTTTTAAAAACGGAAATTGGAGTCGCACACAAAAACGAGAAGCCCAACATGCCGCATTGTCACTACATTATTTGTTTACAGTACCCAACTGGAATTACCCATTTCTCAAAGCATAAAGCTATTTGACTCGTTAGTTTCACCGACATTAAACTATGGGGCTGAAATATGGGGTTACCATAAGAGACCAGATGTGGAAGCTGTACATTCGAAATTTTGCAGAAAACTTCCATGCGTTAAACGGTCAACTAATTTAGATGCACTCTATGGTGAACTATGTCGAGGGGAGGGCCGTTTTATAATGTGGTAAGCACTTGTGGCCCAAACCATTTGCTATGTATATTATTGGCAATAAATTATGTTTAAACTAACTATGTCGAATTCCAATGTACATACACAGAAAGTTGTTAATTGTAAAATATTTGGTCAAATTATTAACTTTAAACCAGCAATCACTTTTATTTAACACTTACGTCATGCTTAAAAATAATGTAGACAATGGGCGCACATACAACAGAAATAATTGGTCTCACCAAATAAAACAAATTCTTGATAAGTGCGGTTTGTCTTACATATGGTATAATCAATTTAACATGTTAATCGATTATAATCAGTTAAAACATTTTCCGAAAAAGCCCCATATGTACTTAATGTTTGTCAAATTACTTAAATAGCTAATTTAGTACAGTAGGATATAATAGGGTTATTAGTATAGTAACGTGATCCAGCAACCCGGATTTGCTCGGGTCGTGCGTCGGATCATACGAGTGCGTAGCACGAGTTTGATCCGACCTCGACGAGAGCCAATCCGGCTTATGGATCACATTACTATACTAATAACCCTTTTATTATATACCTTTTGACACTTGTCAGCGCGATAAACTAAATTAAAATGATATGCTAAGCATAAAATTGAAGAAAACCTCTTTTTAGCGCGAAATATACGTGGTGTGCGACGTCAATTTATAATCAATAGTAACGACCCAGTCAAAAGCGACGATATTAACGTCATGTGCATTTTAGGGCCAATTGAATGCACTCTTACAAATTATGCCGCGCTATTTGTATTGCACGTACATACAATACGGATTTTTTTCTGTCGGGCCGTATTTGATGGTTGAAAATAGGCTGTATTTTTGGAAGAATATTTATAGGCATATAATAAACAGTCTTACATCCGTTATCCAGCTGCATACAACCGCCGAGTACTATATATAGATTTAAGATAGTTAAGCGCGCAGATGATATTGATGATTGATCATGTGCATCAAAGAAACTCGCCCCTGTACAGGGTGATTCCCTCAGGGGCATAACCCAAAAACAACTGACTATGTTGATTCTAGTGACAGGAGGCTGCTTTCCATTGATGCTGCTCTGGGCCCTTAGTCGTTGCCCTAAGTCGGTAACAAAAATATACATACAGTCACGTGTATCTAAACGTGTAGTAACAATACAACATAAACAAATTTCAAACTCTGCCAATTTTTTGTCTATTTAAAATACCTGCACGGATTTGTTACTTTGGTTAAATAATTACACCTGATTAACGCTGAAACTAATAGTTGATAGCATTGAGGTTCTTATCCGGTGTGATAGGTCCAGAGTTCGAATCCCGATTCATGCCTTAGTACATCCAGCTGAAATGTGTAGCAGTGACGGTGAACGTGCTACATTTTACATCTCTCCACGAAGGTCACAAACTCTTGACGGACCGTTTTTAAGCCACGCATTGATCTACGGATAATATCTTCGTAATCGAACTAAAATAGTGTTTATAAAATTGGCCAAAATCATGCCCCAAGTGGAGATTTAACCTAATCAAAAACGTTTGGCAATAGTTATTGATTTGACAAATAACCTAGGTGAATCGGGTAATTATGATGTTCAATATCTATTTCATAAAACTATAACATAATGGCGTATTTGCCATGAATTAATATTTAACTTGCGGAATACTAACATTAAATAAGCGCATTAACTTGATCATTTTTAAAAGAAGTGCAGACTATGAATTTTCCTGCGGAAAATGATTTGTTTTGTTACCCGTTTAATGTCTCACAGTCATATTTGGTAGCAAGGCTTGAATCGGTTTGGACAAGAAGGCAGTCATGGAGATATAAACACTGTTTTCAAGGCTTGTTCATGTCAAAACTGTTCGACTAAGATGAGTAACATTGCAATCTCCTTTTTGTAAAAACAGGTAAAATTCAAATGTGCGTACAAGGCTATCTTATTGATACAATCACTTGTATTTGCAAAAAGAAACATTTGCCACATTAACGACGAAGTAGTTATCGATATTATTCATGATATACATGGAAAAAATGTATAATTTTCTTGAATTTTGTACTTTCGGCTACATCCCATTCCGAAAATAGACTCGAGATTTATCTTCATTATTTAAACCAATCTGCACAATCATTTACATCTCTACCATCCAATCGTAACTAAAGCAGTACGAAGTGGTTATCAATATTAACAAAAAATAATCGTTTTCTTGCAATTTGTACTTTTCCTTTGAATATTTAAAAGAATCCGCACTTTTACGTCTCTGCCATCCATCCATAACTAATGCATCACATGTCTTGGACTATCTTTATTTTCATCTATGCTATTTTGGTTTTAAAGAAATATTGAATTAAAGAGGCACTCCCTTATATTTATGTCAAATTTAATACTTTCAAAAGCATAAATGATAAAAAAATTTGCACGTATTATTAATTATCCTAAGCGTTTAAGTGTCCATTCAATTATGTTTTGCATGTCATGAGATTTATTTTTAAACTAGAGTTATCACTGTAGGTGATCCATACCATCTGTCAATGCAATCTTAACTCTTAAAATCTAAGTAATATATAGAAAATAAAAAGAATATGTCAAGGTCTCGAAGTGACAGATATATAGCTTAGTCTTCAGATTCGGGGCATTGGACGAGGAACGAGACACTTCCTAAAATTAAACAACTGTAAATACGCTACAAATCATAATTTTTGTCTAAAGATTTTAAATGTCGAAGTGCGGTTTTGGACCCGGAGAACCTTCGTTCGTACATTATTTTGCCAACACGGAGGAGGAAATGCTAACACGTTCCATATTGGGATTAGTAATATAAACTTGAAGTAACACCGTATAACACAAACATTTTATGAAGAATGATTCTTTTACTAATAAAATGCAGTTTTGTGAGTTTAAACGCATATATGTTCAACAAGATTTTCTGCAAAAAAGGTTAACGCATTAATTATTTTAGCGTTTGTCATAACATAATGAAACTGCAACCTTGGCAACGTCGCGTTTTTAGAAGGTAGAAAGTGCCCTTCGACCCCGTGGATCGTGTTGAGCAAAGACACTATATTAAAGTTATAATTCAATTGCCCAAAATAAATGAAAATAAAAACTATTGAACAGGTTTTCAAATTCATTTCAAATTTCTGTTTATCGTGATAGATGTCATTCATACGTGGCGAAGTAAATACAAATATATTTATATGAGAAAATTTAAAGTACATTGTAATTCACATACCTTTATTTACGACTTGGATTTGAAGGAAAAATGATGCTTACATGTAAGTGGTTCGCGATCTGTGTTTTGGCGTTTGCTGTTGCAAAATGGAGCGGAAACGGTAACAACTTTCTATCATCTTGAATTCAATTAAATTTGCAAAATAATAAAAACAACTTTACTTATTAATCATCCAGTAGAGTAAATAAAAATGTTGAGCTAGTTGCCTGTATGACAGCAGAGTGCCAACTGGGCATCACTTCTTCGTCGCCTGTCTGTCTGTCCATCACCCCTCCGTCACTGTTGATAATATTATTTTGCGAAAAGAAAAACAAAACAAGAAAATCTGGAAAAAAAGGATAGACATAATAGACAGACAGACAGGAGATGGAGAAGTGACACCCGAGTGTCACACTGCTGACATACACACAGACAGGTGATGGAGAAGTGATACCCGAGTGTCACACTGCTGCCATACACGCAGACAGGTGATGGAGAAGCGATACCCGAGTGTCACACTGCTGCCAAACACACAAACAGGTGATGGAGAAGTTATACCCGAGTGTCACACTGCTGCCATACACACAAACAGGTGATGGAAAGTGATACTCGAGTGTCACACTGCTGCCACACACACAAACAGGTGATGGAAAAGTGATACCCGAGTGTCACAGTGCTGCCATACACACAGCCAGGTGATGGAGAAGTGATACCCGAGTGTCATACTGCTGCTATACACACAGACAGGTGATGGAAAAGTGATACCTGAGTGTAACACTGCTGCCATACACACAGACAGGTGATGGAGAAGTGATACCCGAGTGTCACACTGCTGCCATACACGCAGACAGGTGATGGAGAAGTGATACCCGAGTGTCACACTGCTGCCAAACACACAAACGGGTGATGGAGAAGTTATACCCAAGTGTCACACTGCTGCAATACACACAGATAGGTGATGGAGAAGTGATCCCCGAGTGTCACACTGCTGCCATACACACAAACAGGTGATGGAGAAATTATACCCGAGTGTCACACTGCTGCCATACACACAGACAGGTGATGGAGAAGTGATACCCGAGTGTCACACTGCTGCCATACACACAGACAGGTGATGGAAAAGTGATACCTGAGTGTAACACTGCTGCCATACACACAGACAGGTGATGGAGAAGTGATACCCGAGTGTCGCACTGCTGCCATACACACAGACAGGTGATGGAGAAGTGATACCCGAGTGTCACACACACAGACAGTAGGAAAATATTTATGTTATGCTTTTCAGTGAATTATAGAGTTTTCTCAGTGAAATAAAAGTGATAATCCACAGTTTTGAAACAGTGGATTACCATTTTTATTTTCACTGTTTTTGCAATCTGTAACCCGGATTAACGTCAAAAAGTATACAGAGCGTTATAGATGCTAGAAACCATGCGACGATGACGTCGTTAAAATGACGTCATTTGCGCTTTGTTTTCTGATGACGTTTCCCGTTACTTTCGATATTTTATAGAAAACAATACTCAACAAAAGTATAGTTTAAATCATGAAATAAGCAGAAAAATTATTGTTATTGATGTAATATCACGTTAGTTGCACTCGTGAATACCAAAAGTAGTCATTTTCACTCGTGGTTGTGCCACTTGGGAAAATATCACTTTTGGTGCCCACTCGGTTACACCGAAACCAACAATTATCCTCCATATATTAAGGTATTACTTTTACTAAATAAATGACACAGCTATTCATTTAGTTAAAAATAACGTATTAGGAAAACCTTAAATCTCGTCTTTCTACGTTTTCACACAAGTTGAATTTGGCTTTTCGTATAAAACTTGATATGGTATGATCTGATTGGTGTAAGTCACGAGGTTTTCGCAGAATAGCGGTGTTTTTTTATTGTTTTAGTATCTTCAATGCCAAATTTGTTTTTTAGAAGCTTGATTATTTTCAATATCTTTAATACGTAATTTGTTGTTACAGTAATGTTA
Source organism: Saxidomus purpurata (assembly GCA_022818135.1). NCBI lineage: Eukaryota > Metazoa > Mollusca > Bivalvia > Venerida > Veneridae > Saxidomus > Saxidomus purpurata. The sequence goes on from JAFMSR010000017.1 coordinate 2,427,220, forward strand.
CTTTTTAGTGTTTTAACGAGTCATTTTGATTGTTATAAATAATTTTAATGAGCAATTGATTGTAACACTGTATTTTTATTAATGAAGTCCCAGGATCACATTTACAAGTAGCTCTCATTTTATCAAGAATGATGTCTTACTGACAGAAATGACTTTTATTTGTACTAAAACAGTCCTAACTTCGCTTTTTGAATGAATAAGTACATATTAAAACATAGCGCTGTATGTTTTTGCAATGATTTTGCAAAACAAAATAAGAAAGGCTTTCTGGCAACTCTTTTTCTTGAAGAAACAACTTGAATATAACAGAAAGTCATGTGTCGATATTGTTTTAGTGTGAACAAAACATGGTTCTATCATTATCCTTAATTTATCAATATTATCATTAAATTTATGTTAATATATCATTAAATTCAAAGAGATCCTGGAACTTTCAGTTTCATTGTTTTCAGTACAAGCTGAAGATGAGCTTGATGACGAAGACAAGCTTTTGTTGCGAGCTCTTGAAGAAGTGAATGAAGCGGTAAATATCGTTTAATTATCAGACAAAGTACAGGGTGTCTGTTAAGATTTATATCTTTATTTTGTACATTTACGTTCCCTGTCTTTATTTAAAGATGCTCGCCCACAGAGTTTGCTGTTTTGTAAAAAACCGTCTTTAATATTGAGACACCTATGTAACCTGACAAAAACCCCTGGTCAGAATATAATGATACTTCACAGAAGTGATAAGTACAATGCTTAGTTGTGCATGTTCCATGTTTCGGGTCACTATGTCAAAGTTCAAGGTCAAAGGGGCTCGAGATAGTAAAATCTTGTGGACCTAAAATCTCCAAAATGCCTGTTCACAATTTAACGATACTTCATATAAGTGATAAGTACCATGCCTAATTGTACATGGTCTATATTTCGAGTAACTAGGTCAAAGGTCAAGGTCACAGGGGCTAGAGATATTAAAATCTTGTGGACGTTCTCCAAAACACCTGGTCAGAATATATTTATACTTCACAGAAGTGATAAGTATAATGCTTAGTTGTGCGTGTTTCATGTTTCGGGGCATTAGGTCAAAGTTCAAGGTCACAAGTGCTTAAAGTAGTAATATCTTGTGCGCTTTTCATCTCCAAAACACCTGGTCACAATTAATGACATTTGACAGAACAGATAAGCGCCATGCCTGGTTGAGCATGGTCCATATTCGGGTCACTAGGTCAAGGTCATAGGGGCTCGACATAATAAAAATCTTGTGAGCTCTTCAAAACCCCTGGTCAGAATTTAATTATATTTCAGGTCCAATAATTAAAGCATCACATGTTAGATAAATTGTGAATAAGCAGTTAAAGAGTAACTTGAATAAAATATTACTTAGTATTTAAACTGTATTATTGTGATGGATGCTCAATGAATTGAATTGTTTAAATTATACTGTCAAAAGATTGGTCACAACGAACTATAATAAAGCAATTCAAGTTGATATGCTCTTATTCATTATACAGGATAACGACAAGAGAGAAATGAGCTGTGAAACCGAATGTTCAGGCAGTCCGAACTATCAATGTATGGAAGACTGTATGGAGAGCAAGTTGGTGAAGGTATATTAGCATACTGAATACCATAATTTATATACCTATATAGCTACAATATAACTTGAACAAACATAATCATACCAACAATAACATGATATAAACTATTAAACTTTAACAATAACATGATATAAACCATTAAACTTTAACAATAACATGATATTAACTATTAAACTTTAAAGATAGCATGATATAAACTATCAAACTTTAACAATAAAATGATATAAACTATTAAGCTTTAACAATGGCATGATATAAACTATTAAATGTTTACAATAACATGATATAAAATATTAAACTTTAATGATAACATGGACATAAACTATTAAACTTAAACTTTTACTGTGATAGTAAAAAAGGTCGTTTTATTCATTATATAGACATGAAAATGATATACAGATTAAAGGATTCAGTGCTTTAGCTACAACTAAGGTAATATCAATGAATGTCATGAAAACAAAAATAATAACGGACTGATATGATGTTACGTAAAACTGACTGTTTACACTGACAGCACAAAAGGTCAACAGAATAAAATAATTTAATATCAAGATTCCGCCCCTCTCGATACCGGCTTGCCGTTTGGGTTCACGATTTGTGTCATCACGTACCCATAATTTATTATTACGTGAATGTCACTCTTCTTGCCTAAAAACAGAAACAAAAAGTAACAATTTTACGAAGCCTTAATTTAATTGAGATAAATCAGTTTTGTAAAAGTTGTGCATATGTACACTGTTGACGAGATGATAGGTCTTTCTGGTAGACCTACAAGAAAATGTGTCGGGAAATGTTAACGGACATAAAGACAGCCAGGTGTTACACTGTTGTTTCAGAAATGATATTTACTTAAAGTTGAGTTGAATAGTTAAAAAAGTGAAGAATTAGTATCTCAAGATATCTAATCTGATGATAACAAAATAAACTGTAAAATGCAAAGGTCTTAATGCCTTATGTTTATTTTACAGAAAATGGAACAGGCAACTCAGAGACAGGAAGCCACATAGTAAGTTGCAATAAAGCAGAAAAGTTGCAATTAAGCAGAAAACGAACTTTATTGACAAACTAAGTTCATCTTATATCGTTTCAGAAAGCAAACAAGTTTTTAAAACTCTGTTTCTTTGCGAGATGCATTTCCTTTACGGTACAATGATTTATGGGAAAATTTTACAACAGGTTTGGGTTTTTTTCTGCCACTTCACTGATAAAGACAGTATTTAAATGTGTCGCCAGAAGTGATATACAAAACTAACACCAGGTTTGGGTATGGACATTTAGCATGATTGCGAACATTGCGTGTTTTAGCTGGGCTATAACAATAAAAGATAGTTAAAAGCGGAAAACGTAAATATTGTTTTTGCCTGTTTCTGATTACTTTTCAGTTGCTTATGTTTCAGAATATGTCTTCGGTGTGATAAAACGGCTTTATGCATTTTCCAATAAGACATTGGGCATTTGAACAAATAATTTACAGGTCTTGTGTCGTTTATTTTAGCAAAGAGGTTAACGGTCCACAGAAGAAGCTTCTGACCAAAACCCCCTCACACGGATCCCCCCGATCCGAATTCAGATTCCTAACCCGACGACACGATATTGGAGGAAGTAGAGTTCGACAAATCAAGAAGCCCGCATCCGGATTCCTAACACGACGACACGATATTGGAGGAAGTAGAGTTCAACCAGTCAAGAAGCCCGCATTCGGATTCCTAACCCGACGACACGATATTGGAGGAAGTAGAGTTCAACCAATCAAGAAGCCCGCATCCGGATTCCTAACCCGACGACACGATATTGGAGGAAGTAGAGTTCAACCAATCAAGAAGCCCGCATTCGGATTCCTAACCCGACGACACGATATTGGAGGAAGTAGAGTTCAACCAATCAAGAAGCCCGCATCCGGATTCCTAACCCGACGACACGATATTGGAGGAAGTAGAGTTCAACCAATCAAGAAGCCCGCATCCGGATTCCTAACCCGACGACACGATATTGGAGGAAGTAGAGTTCAACCAATCAAGAAGCCCGCATCCGGCTTCCTAACCCGACGACACGATATTTGAGGAAGTAGAGTTCGGCCAATCAATAGTTAAGATTTTGAGACTGCTTTTCCATCAACAGCAGATGCAGGGACAGTCTCAACAACGTGTGAAAATAATCACTTTTTCTTTGTTTTTCTTCATCAGTTACCGAAATAGATCGAAAATGTCAAAATATGAGCGGTTACTCAACTGTGAAAAATAAGAAAACTCTTCTTAAATTGTATATTGTTATATCTAAGTTACTATGAATAATTGATACATGGACTCTGCATTAATCTTTTAATTGTATAAATCAGAAATTCAGGCTGGGTAATAACACCGTGCTTTATTATAGCTTGTAACAGAAATTGTGCATATATTTTGCGCCTGTTTATTTAACTGATATGATAATGACTGGAATACCTTCATACTGAAAACGACTTAATCATTATCTGTTTTGTATGTTAAGCGATAGTCAACCATCAACAACTTTATATCGCATTTGAGAAAGTTGTCATTTATGCTAAACCTTTGATTTAATAAAAAGAGTACATAAAAAAGAAATCAACATCTGTTCAGCGTTTGGTTATTTTTAATGAGTGGTATAGTTAATACAGTACATTGTCATCAATAATATCTATTTAGAGCTTTGCTAAGGTAACTTTTCGATTACTATTATATGTGGTTATATAAGTAGAAGATAATGTTGGCAAACAATATGAATGACGTTTTAATCAAAGAGTTAGTTGTCCTTCTTTGGCTCCGAAAGCTCCTTATATTATTAAGTGTTTTCACTATTATTTTGTTTGATCTTTTGTTTATACGCTAAACTATATTGATATACGATTTGAGTATCTTTCTTGCATTGTGTTGTACGTCGGAAACACGGATCTGTGTGATTGTGGATTATTTTGTAAACAAATTAATTTTCGCGCCAATTAATGGTCGTTACGTCGTCAGCGTCGATGTTTAATAATAATAATAATAATAATAGTAATATCTTTATTTAAAGAAGGTAAACACATTATGGCAAATATACAAAATATTTACAAATTTTCAATGTGGCCTTCTGAGGAAGATAGCATAGATAATACACAAAATGAAATGAAAATTAAACTTAACGAAAATGTATAAATGTCATGTCTATATAAACGTGAAGCGCGATTGGGTGGAAAAAATTTATTTGTGAAGTAAGGCAAACTTTACTCGCATATTGTTAAATAGGCGGGACTATTTTATTTTGAATATAGAGAAAATAGGCTCCACGCCAAAATTAGCTGTTTAACGTTTTACTGAACATATCTTACATAGTTTATGTCTTGTCACGAGAGTAATATTTCATCAGAAAAGAAATTGTATCCATGTTGATGTAATCATTCTGGATTAAAATATAAGCAAAAATGTCATCCTGAAAATGCGTTGTCTTAGTCCTTTTTGACTGCAAGGTCAGTCAAAAATCATCTGGTTTACGTCCAGCAACTTTCCGATGAAGAGAGCACTTTGTTAGGCTCTATTCGAATATTGTCTCCAGATAAGAGTTTTCCGATTAGAGAGGGCAGATCGGCATCAATCGGAAGGTCCAGATTAGAGTTCCCCGATTAGAGAGGGCAGATCGACATCAATCTGAAAGTCCGCATCAGAGTTCCCCGATTACACAATGCAGGTCGGCATCAATCAGAAGGTCTACATTAGAGTTCCCCGATTACATACGGCAGATCGGCATCAATCGGAAGGTCTACATTAGAGTTCCCCGATTAGAGACAGCAGATCGGCATCAATCTGAAGGTCTACATTAGAGTTCCCCGATTACTGACGGCAGATCGGCATCAATCGGAAGGTCTACATTAGAGTTCCCCGATTAGAGAGGGCAGATCGGCATCAATATTAAGGTCTACATTAGAGTTCCCCGATTAGAGACAGCAGATCGACATCAATCTGAAGGTCTACATTAGAGTTCCCCGATTACAGACGGCAGATCGACATCAATCGGAAGGTATACATTAGAGTTCCCCGATTAGAGAGGGCAGATCGGCATCAATCGGAAGGTCTGCATCAGAGTTCCCCGATTACAGACGGCAGATCGGCATCAATCGGAAGGTCTACATTAGAGTTCCCCGATTAGAGAGGGCAGATCGACATCAATCGGAAGGTCTACATTAGAGTTCCCCGATTAGAGAGGGCAGACCGACATCAATCTGAAGGTCTACATTAGAGTTCCCCGATTACAGACGGCAGATCGGCATCAATCGGTAGATCTACATTAGAATTCCCCGATTACAGACGGCAGATCGACATCAATCGGAAGGTCTACATTAGAGTTCCCCGATTAGAGACGGTTGATCGACATCAATCGGAAGGCCTACATAAGAGTTCCCCGATTAGAGACGGCAGATCAACATCAATCTGAAGGTCTACATTAGAGTTCCCCGATTACAGACGGCAAATCGGCATCAATCGGAAGGTTTATATTAGAGTTCCCCGATTACAGACGGCAGATCGACATCAATCGGAAGGTCTACGTTAGAGTTTCTCGATTACAGACCGCAGATCGACATCAATCTGAAGGTCTACATTAGAGTTCCCCGATTAGAGAAGGCAGATCGGCATCAAGCGGAAGGTCTGAATTAGAGTTCCCCGATTAGAGACAGCAGATCGACATCAATCGGAATGTCTACATTAGAGTTCCCCGATTAGAGAGGGCAGATCGGCATCAATCGGAAGGTCTGAATTAGAGTTCCCCGATTAGAGACAGCAGATCGACATCAATCGGAATGTCTACATTAGAGTTCCCCGATTAGAGAGGGCAGATCGACATCAATCGGAAGGTCTACATTAGAGTTCCCCGATTACAGACGGCAGATCGGCATCAGTCGGAAGGTAGCCATGCCATACACAAAGATGGAATAATGTGTAGAAACTAAACTTAGCATATGAATACTAGCAGTCAAAAGTCGCTATTGGTTGAATTTGTATCCCACCTGAATATTTTCGTTTTTATAAATTAAGACGAATTGTTTGATTTTGAAAATGATGTAGCTTCTAAATTAACCAATTTACTCCTGTATAATTTTTTTATAATTACAATTAACAGGTGTTATGAATTGACATACATCAACTTTACCTGAATACGCTGATTTTGATGATTTTATTGAACGAGCTTAACATGTAGGATGAAGGAAATCTTAATATGTCTTGCAAATCCAGTTTATAGAATCTCTAAATGTAACAACTTGTGAAGGTTAATTATCACGGACACGAATTACTTAATATATGTAAAATTAACAATCTATTTATTATGAATGGTAGAATAGGCACAGACAAGCTAGTAGTAAATTTGGCTTTTTCTGTTATTGATTACTCTATGTCCTCTGTAAAATGCTCACCTCATATTAACAATTTTGAAGTGGACACTTTCAGATGGTCACTGCCTTTTGTCAGCCACCATTAACATTGATTCTGTTGTGCATGAGCAAACGGCTTCTGATGAAACTCCCATCAACACAAGACCTAAATAGTAAGGGAAAAAAGATGATTTGTTTACAAACATAGACCCATCACTACTTGATCCCCCTGAAACCATTGACAACAAATATATATAATAATTTATCTGATAAAACTACTACACTTTACAGTTCCTGTGCAGAAAGTATTTTTTGTAACAATGTACACCCTAATAGAAATTCTAGCTCTAAAAAAATACTCATAAAGCCTGGGATACGTCTAAGTGCGTCAATCAATCGGCATCAATCTGAAGGTCTACATTAGAGTTTCCCGATTACAGACGGCAGATCGACATCAATCTGAAGGTCTACATTAGAGTTCCCCGATTACAGACGGCAGATCGGCATCAATCTGAAGGTCGACATTAGAGTTCCCCGATTACAGACGGCAGATCGACATCAATCTGAAGGTCTATATTAGAGTTCCCCGATTAGAGAGGGCAGATCGGCATCAATCTGAAGGTCTACATTAGAGTTCCCCGATTACAGACGGCAGATCGACATCAATCGGAAGGTCACATTAGAGTTCCCCGATTACAGACGGCAGATCGACATCAATCGAAAGGTAGCCATGCCATACACAAAGATGGAATAATGTGTAGAAACTAAACTTAGCATATGTAATACTAACAGTCAAAAGTCGCTATAAAAGATAAATGTCTATGATGTTGCCTATTAGGGAATTTGCTACATTAACGAAGCACTGATTTGAACTTGTACCGTTTGTTGGCAGCGTCTAACAAGGTAAAGTAAAATCGCCTTATACCATATGGTCACTGTTACAACCACACCACAACGAAACTGACTCTATACACAACGATTTCATACGACAGCCGCATTGCACAGATAGCGCTGTTGTTGTGTCTTTGACCTTTTTTCTGTTGTTGTGGCTTCGACCTTTGCGCTGTTGTTGTGTCTTTGACCTTTGCGCTGTTGTTGTGTCTTTGACCTTTGCTCTGTTATTGTGGCTTTGACCTTTGCGCTGTTGTTGTGGCTTTGACCTTTGCGCTGTTGTTGTGTCTTTGACCTTTGCGCTGTTGTTGTATCTTTGACCTTTGCTCTGTTGTTTTGTCGTTGACCATTACAAACTTTTATAGCGAATACGACCTAAAGTATCCTACTACCGATTCAAGATTGTTAGGGGACTACAATTAATATACTCAGTCTGGAGGTCGACACCACTTTGATTTATACAACGTATCATTTGACGTAATTTAGAAAATTGTTTATAAAATATTTTATTTTAATTAAAGTGATAGTACCCTTCAAAGTCACTATCACATTTTTTTTAAAACGACCTGTAGCACCGATAGAAAAATTACTATTTCCAAAGTTATAATGATGTGATAAATGATAAAGTGTTTACTAGTACATTACTTAGTTGAATTACATCTCTTTTTACGGTTTAATTGTATTTGATAGAGACATTTAAAGAAATTACTGCGTACAAGTAAATATTTGCATGTTTTCAAAACACACATTGTATATTATACATATTTCTGGACCATGATGTAGTTCGGTCATTTTAAAGGATAACATGACATGTTCAAGTGCGGGCAAAAAAACCCATAACAAATTGTAATTATCACCGAGATGGTTTTATATCGAGGTAATCCTCTTGATAAGCATAAAATCCTATTCTAAATTAACAGTTCTTATAGAGAGATCACTGGTGATGAGAAAGAATCAGGAGATGACGTGTATTTAACCCAAAATTACTGCTTAATGACAGCATAGAAAGTCAGACTGTCTTATGCAAAATTACTTTAATTTCACAGCCTTTTCCTGTATTGCAAGCAAAGATCAAAATATTCCGGTACACGATATTCACTGTGTAACGTACATGTACATTAATAACTTGTACCCTTTGGCGAATAAAATTTTGACAGCTTCCCAATTTGAAAGTGATTGTATAAATTATAAATAAAATATGTATAGTCCAATTTATTATTTTCCCCCATTACACTACAGTGTGCTTGAAACTAAAGTAGAGAAGTATGACATAATTGATGTACCTAATTACCAAATTAAACAAAGGGATGCAAAATATTTGCGCCAGTCAGGCAGAATATATTTCTTTGTACATAAAACACTGGCCGATCGCACATCCATACTAGATTCGAATTCCGAGTACATTTAGTCGTTGCAATTTACTACCATCAGCGAAATAATGATATTGGTGGAATTTGTATCCCACCTGAATATTTTCGTTTTTATAATTAAGACAAATTGTTTGATTTTGAAAATGATGTAGCTTCTAAATTAACCAATTTACTCCTGTATAATTTTTTTATAATTATAATTATCAGGTGTTATGAATTGACATACATCAACTTTACAAGATTACGCTGATTTTGATGATTTTATTGAACGAGCTTAACATGCAGGATGATGGAAATCTTAATATGTCTTGCAAATCCAGTTTATAGAATCTCTAAATGTAACAACTTGTGAAGGTTAATTATCACGCACACGAATTACTTAATATATGTAAAATTAACAATCTATTTATGATGAGTGGTAGAATAGGCACAGACAAGCTAGTATAAAAATTGGCTTTCTCTGTTATTGATTACTCCATGTCCTCTGTAAAATGCTCACCTCATATTAACAATTTTGAAGTGGACACTTTCAGATGGTCACTGCCTTTTGTCAGCCACCATTAATATTGATTCTGTTGTGCATGAGCAAACGGCTTCTGATGAAACTCCCATCAACACAAGACCTAAATAGTAAGGGAAAAAGGATGATTTGTTTACAAACATAGACCCATCACTACTTGATCCGCCTGAAACCATTGACAACATGTATGTAATTATAGCTCAAAATAATACTCATAAAGCCTGGGATAAGCCTAAGTGCAGAAAAGCCACCAGACCTGGCTACTATTAATAAGATACAAGGTCATCAATAGCAGAAAGAGTCAATTTTGACCTGTGGGTTCTAATTAAAACAATCTTAGTAGCGGTCCACTACATAATGCTATATTTTAAACACTAAGCACTTGGCCTAGTTTATCTAGATAAGAAGAAGTCTTTCCTATATAAGCATATGTTAAAACAAGTGACTTCCGGGCAGGGTCATTTTGACCTTGGGGTCAATATTTGAACAATCTTGGTAGAGGTTAACTAGGCTATGATATAATCCAACTGTCTAAGCTCTAGGCCTTTCGCTTCCAGAGATGAATATTCATAAGTTTTTCTTATATAAGCCGATGTAAAATCAAGTAAAATCCCGGACCGAGTCAATTTTGACCGGGCGTCATGATTTAAACAATCTTGGTAGAGGTCCACTAGGCAATGTTAATTGCAAAAGATCTAAGCTATAGGTATTGTGGTTTCAGAGAACCCAATTTGATATTACTGCCTGTCGTCCTTGGTGCTGAAACTAATAATATATTAGTCAATGCAACTTAAAGCCAAGTTGTCCACTTGTGTACCTGGCACTTATTCTAGTTTTCAGTTTGGCACCTATCGTTACATGTTGTAGATAAATATGACACTGGCAGAGCATTTGGGTTTTGGTTATACGGCAAAGGTCGTTGGTTTTGCTTATATCTAGATTTAATTACTGATGTGGTATGCCATACAATACCGTATATCGGTTTTTTCGCGTAAATCAAATTTCGCGATCCTGTTTAAAATTTAGCGAATCTAATTTTCGCGATTTTAAAACAGTTGATTTGATTTTCGCGTTTTTTAACTAAGGGCGAATTTTACCATGACATTGTTTTATCAATAAAGTAAAATCACTGTGTGACAGTGCTATAAACCGTTTTCTAGAACTGCTCCAGTTGTCTTATTTGTTTGCTAAACTAAACAATAAATAGTAAAACATCAAGTATGTTCATTGAATGAATGGTATTTATGGCGCATCGATAAAAACTGGAAACTGGTCAAGAATACCTATTAACCTTAGGACTTGTAATACTTGCAATAACAAAATAGGAGATGAATTTCACTACTTATTAGAATGCCCCGATTTCAGCGATGAAACAAGTAACAAAACTGAATACATAAACTTGTGTAAATTTGTGAAAAAATACTTTTAAGAACGAGGTGAACACATTTCTTTATATATGTTTTTGTGTGCTTCTTTTGCCTGAATTGTCACCTGTATGTACATGTTTGTTTTGTCCTGATCTTGCATTTTCATGTTCTTCTTTCACAAATGTTCTCTTCCTCTTTTTTCACAAACTCTAAGAGCCTTTTAAATATATAGTGTGTTTTCCGGAACAACTAAACTTTGTAAAATGCTTAATAACCGTTTTCTCACTCACATAGTACTATTCCCACAGTACTATTTTTAATCTAAAAAAAGAAAAATAATAATGATACTAATTATTAATATTTTTTATGACTCTCCCCTCTATCAACAACTAAATGGGGAGATTTTTTTTGTTATTGATATTCCTTGTTGTTCTGTTAAATAAGTATATGCTGCAAGCAATGTTAAACAAAATCTCGTTTGTGTACTATTTCGTGTTGTATATCCTTTTTGATTGAGCCTCTGTAAACATTGTTACAAACTAATCCTCATTTTTTTCATGTAATCATGAAATGAGAAAATAAAGGTATTTGACTTGACTTGACTTGACTTGACTTGACTTGATATTGACTTTCGCACTTTCGCGGAGATAGTTTTGCAGGTTTCAACTGTTTTAATGCTCAATTATCTTTAGAGGTTAGTATTTAACACCTTTCAGGTAAGTAAGGTAAATAACTGACATTTTATTTATGATTAATAATACAGTTCATGTTAAATAATGTGCTAATCGTGTTATAACATGTAAACAAATAGGGATTAAGTCAAGAATCATACCCACATATACATGTAGTTATTGCAACTCTCGATATTGATTATGATATCAAACATTACAGCGTATTGATGCTTATGTTTACACCAGTATGCAAACTGATGGTAGGAATATCGACAATGCGGAACTTAAAATTTCGCTAAATGTTGTACTAAATTTTCGCTTATTCTAAAGTTCACGATTTTTCCTGCTCGTGGGTATAGCGAAAATTAGACACACGCGAAAAAAAACCCGATATACGGTATATGTTCTCAATTATATGATAGCATGGTGTGTTAGAGGCGGCTGTTTTGGTCATATTCCTGTGTTGACGCTGTTCAACACATGGCTATGAGGTGTTTCCTTGGTGTCCACCGAAATTCTACAACTGGTGTAGATACTAGTGATATGGGTTGGATAATGCCAATGGTTAGACAATGGAAATTGATCAATAACATCATCAGGGAATAGCAGTTGTTCAAATAAACGAATTTATGTTTACTCAAATGTGGTGGCAATTATAGATGTAGAAAGTGCACTTTCAGAGTTAACACATTTTTATGCAAGATGCATTGTGAAATTGTTTAAATACTGATATGTTTGATGATAAGACAGCTTTAAACATAAAAGTACAGGATAAGTTGATGAATGGTTTTATTACCACATGGTTGCCAATTTTGATAGATGTTTTAGCTGAGGGGGTAATAAGTTATGAAAATGTAAGTTATTGGAAAAGAACTACTGTACAGAAATATATTGCATAACTATTATGTCAAAGTCACACAGGTCCAAACGTCAACTAGGGTTATCCATCTTATGACTGAGACAGACCTTTCGAAATCGTTACAATGTACCTGTACAATCTCGATTATTTCTATTTTGTATAGCTTCGTGATCGGAGAATGTAAGTATCAGTATTCAGATTTGTAGTGAAAGGGAGACAACTGTAAGAATTTAGCATAACAATGATTTTTATATATTAAGTACATTGATTTTATTGTAAAATTGTATGTTTGATTGTATATACATGAAAGATACTAAGATAAAATAATATACAAGTGTATGTATTTGTAAATATAATTTATAATAGATTTTATAAAAATTTCGATGCGGATTTTATATACTATTAAATGTTAAGACTGATATGACTATGCGTTATCGCTAAGGGAACGAATCCTTCCGTCACAATTGGCCGACCTGTAGCATGGTTCGATTCAGGAGCGTTTCATATTTAGCATATTTGTAGAACAACTATTTTAAAATGAACTGTACAATTTGTGGCAAAATGTATTTTATCAGTTATATTTTCATACTCATGTATGTTTTATTTATAGGCTGTCCAAAGAACGTAAGCTTTGCCCAGTGTAATTACGATTCACTGTTTCAGAGACTGAATTTTACATTATTAAACATAAAAATTTAACATAAAACACCTGAACCAAACATTTTTTTATGAATCTGCAAATATGAATATCAAACACCTGTATCATTGAGCTTTTCAGCTATCATTTTCTCAGCATCACCAGAATTTACTTCATACTTCCCTTTATGTTGACGTCTTTGCGGACAACAATTTCCAAAGACTGATGCAGGGCAAATCGTTTTCAATGAAAGAACATATTTTCCATCTACCTGAGTATGTTGCTTAGGCTGGGTAAGTATACTGCCAACTATTGCAACAAAAATCGTTACGAGAGTTCCAGTAAGATGAACATACATGTAAGAAATTGAATAAAAGGTGTTAAGTCCAGATATTTTGGCAATATCTGCATCATTATGATCTAAAACTGTAGAAGAATTATTGAAATCATATGGTTTTGACGTAGACGTGAATTCAGCTAAGCTGAGATCGGATACATTATACAGCGGGAATGCATTGTATGCAATGTTTGTATCGTTGTCGTCTGTACAATTCCAAGTTGGTCCAAGTGGCAGATAAGGCGTTGTTACTATATTTCTGGAAAACGTCTGTCCGAAATTCATCCATAAGCTGATTGCAAATCCGACCAATGTCGCAAAGAAAACAGCCCTAGGTCGACTTTTTTCTGAAAAATGCAGATACTAGAAACATACTTGTCTCCGGTCCAGCAACAGCTCCGGAAAGGCCAGCCATTACTTGATTCAGAGGACCCTTTATGTTTGATATTAAAAATGCGATTCCAGCTGATACTATGCCAAGCAATATTACAAAACACCTAGAAATAGTTGTAGCTGTCTGATCCTTAATTTGTGGCTTGCATACTCTTAGAACATCAACGCAAAGGACTGCCGACAGGCCACTGAGTCCTGAAGATATTGTGCTTAATGAAGCGGCGGCTAGAGCGGCAATGAATAGTCCGGGCATTCCAGGCAGATTATGAAACATTTCTAGAATAGTCAACGGTATAATCTGATTTGGGTTGCTGATTTTTCCAGAGGCTAATGGATCGCACCCCTGGTCACTGTAGTAAACAAATACCGACACACCTTCAAGCATTACTAGACCCCAAATCAAACAGAAAATTGGAGATGCAATAAACAGAAGTGTTTTTGCTGTCTTTATACTTGGTGTAGATATTATTCTTTGTACCCCTGCCTGGGTTATTGTCATATAAAAATACTGTGGTATGGCGCCAAGAATCAAGGTCCAAAATGAGTGACGTATGGTTGGATTAGGATCGAAGATAATCGAGTTAAAGTGATTTTCACTCAGCTGTCGTATTTTAGATGGTCCTCCTGCACATATGGTACTTTTTATCAACACTGAAATGTTTAAAAGTGCAATGTTACTGTAACATAAATTTTAATTGTTTTAACGCTTTTACAAGTTGTTTAAGCGAATTTCATAAATGGGAGCCATAAGAAATAATATGGTCCTCCTGCATATATGCTACTATTTGTCAACACTGAAATGTTTTAGAAGTGCAATGTTACTCAATAAGCTTAGCATAAATGCTCTATGTTTTAACGCTTTTATAAGTTTTATACGCGAATTTCATAAATGGGAGCCTAAGAAATAATGTGGAAATAACTCCCAGTCATTAAATGTTATTTTGCATATACATACATATACACATGTTTATATATTTCTTTTTTCAATTATAATTACTGTTAACTCTTGTATATAAGATCTTAGAACGATCATTTTAGAACGAAGTTTGTAAGCAATGACATTTACCTCTTGAATTGAGGCATTAAAGCTGCTTGCTCCCACATTAAAGCTGCTCGCTCTTATAATTTTGGTAAAATAATAAAGTTCTCCAAATTACCCTAAAATAGCATTTTTAGAACGAATAGTCAAGCAAACAGGTTCCAATATAAATTCTTGTAAATAATATATGCTACCTAATTGTGAAGCATTACAAACAATTTTGAAAATCCTATTATGACCATATAGTGTAGCGGTGCCGTTAAACAAAACCACCAACATTTCTAATGACTAAGTTGATTTTTACTTGCGGTGTTGATTCTAGCATTTACTTCTATATTTCATGTTTTAATATATGATTTGGGAGAAATATACATTTGTCACCTGAAGCTGTGAGCCTGCAGCTTTGAGAAGTTGAATATATTTTGTTTCAAGCATACAGTTTTAAGGAGCAATCTCTTTGTTCCTGCAAAGTTAAGCTATTTAGTTGTTTTTGGTTGATCTTAATGCACACTTATCAAATGCAAATCCGTGTTCTTGCAATAAGGCAATAAATCTATGACTGTTATGCCTCATTGTACAAGTTATGTTCGTAACTAACGTCTCCATCTTTTTCTGTTTTCTGTAATTGCTTGAAATACCTTAATGGCCTATGTATTGATTTATGATATTTACAACCTAATTGTGTCACTTCACAAACAGTATCAAACTTTTACCAACGGCATGCATTAAATTATATAAAATTAATGTTTTTTCCAAACGAAATCAACTTTCTGATTACAATTTGGTTTAAATTGACATTGTGCACATATTGTTACCTTAAATACGTTAACATGTGCTTAGTCTTAAATAGTGCAACTTGAATAATCTATTCAGTTTTGGCCTTGATTTTTCTTGTCTGATAATCTTTTTGGATTAGCATCACCCAGTAAAGTGTCGAGATTCTTTTATGTACCTAGTCAATCATCAAAGCTTCTCTCCTCTAAGTGCTTATTTATCTATTTCTATCAACTTAATTAAGTTGAAAGCGTCTTTAATACATCCAGCGTTAGTTTAAATTTACTGTGCAGTTCAGAAATACTATTCTACAGAAATATGTACATACCAATACGATTTTGTCGTTGTAAACGTCTATTATTCAGTTTCTTTTTTTTCAATTACGGTAGTATTGAAAGCTGTCAACCTGCAGATATTGCGTATGCTTACTGACAGGCACCCACGTGACTGGCAGTATTGCTAGAGTCAATTTATTGATAATGGAACAGTCTATATAAAACAGTACCAGTGGCAACATGTTCTAATCTACATCATGGAACCATATATATGTTCGTCCGTTTGTCTGTACGTTTGGCTGAAGGTCAATAGTCATGTTACAGTATGTTGAACTTTAATCTTCATTTCATCATACGAATGGATTATTTTCTCAGCATCAACTTTATTCATCAAATAGAAAAGAATCTACAGTCAATGTTGAAAAAATGGTTTGAATGCCAAACACGTTTTCCTTCTCATGTGATGTTATCAGACTATCTTTTTATGGTCGTGCAAGCAACACATGCGGCATAACCAATGGGATGCTTTTCAAGCAGCCAACTTGTCTGTTAAATAATATTTGAAGCAATCATTATGCATCTTACTTGTATTCAAAACAATGTATGAAAATAGTTTGATTCATTTGTGATTGTCAAACAACGGAAATCCCATGTGAAAGTGTATCAATGAACATTCATCTATACCTCTCGTTCAAGAAATTACTGGTTTGATAGTTTTTAAATAACTGAATCACCTGTTGCCAATATTATGTTGATATAAATATCAACATTTTCATTCAATTTGAAACTTATTTTCTACTTATTTCAGATCTTTACTTTTATAAGTATACTTGACCTATTTCTTCAATGCAGGTAAATAAAATCACGGAGTGTGATCTTAGATAATACAAAAGAATAATTGTTGCAACCTCATAATTGTACGGAATGTGATCCCATTTGATACTGATGAAACTCATTAAAGAACACGCAACGTTTTGTTTTGTTTTATAACACTCAGAAAATTGTTTATTGTACGTGATTGGCATACAGTCAACAAGTGTGACATTATGGAGCCCTGTTGTTGCGAACATAATCTAACTCAAACATATATTTTGCATTGAATTGAGTTGAAGTTTAATATATGATGTATGATTTGATATGATTGAATATGTAACTTTATTTTTTCTTCTGAACTGGTTTTTCCAATACTATTCCTTGGAATTTTATACAATGTTTTTTATATATCCGCATTTGGCATATGAAATAATT
This sequence comes from Saxidomus purpurata, assembly GCA_022818135.1. Classification (NCBI taxonomy): domain Eukaryota; kingdom Metazoa; phylum Mollusca; class Bivalvia; order Venerida; family Veneridae; genus Saxidomus; species Saxidomus purpurata. Next base: position 2,444,540 of record JAFMSR010000017.1, read on the forward strand.
TAAAAGTGATATATATTCAAACGTTATTTTAGTGCACCAAAAACAACACACACACGAGCACACACACACACACACACACACACACATACACGTTTAGTGAATTTCAATTACTGTTTTATTACTATCGTTCCAATTATTATTATTATTTGTATTATAAATATGCTATTTTAATCAGTATTTTACCTGCTAAGATTCCGCAAAACATGATTAAAGTCTGGAAAACGTCGGTCCATATCACAGCTTTTATTCCTCCTATGGACGTGTAGATGACAGCGGCAGAAGAAACTGTTACAACGGAAGTCCATATTGGCAATCCTGTTGTAGATTCTAGTGCTAGAGCCGTTCCAAATAGAACTACACCCATGTAGAGGATGTAGTACGTCGCACCAAGTATAACACCCAGGTACCGTAGAATATTGGTTCCATAACGAAGGTTGTAGTATTCGTAGACGCTTGTGATATTCATAGGATGGAACAGGGGAACCACAATCAAGCCGGAAAGAAATATCCCAATAAACGCACCAATTAGTACGAGTGCGTATTGCATTCCATATATATAAATCTCTGCAGGGGTACCTAAAATCATTATAGCCGATTGAAATGTCACTACATACGACAATCCGAGTGGAACCGCTTTCAACCTTCTGTTTCCTAGGAAATAGTTAATGGAACTGTTATTCCGTTTATCTTTGACAGCATAAAATATTCCAATTGCAACCGAAATTAAAATTGCTGTCACTAATACGACATAGTCAGGAATAGTGAAAATCCTACTGGATATGATTTCCCCTTCCATTTCTATACTTCATGTGTATCAAATCACAATAAAAAGGTTATGAATTGTTGTACCAAATCATTTCTTTCAATACATGTATCCTTGGTGTCACTGCGGATGAACGACCACCGGATATTGGGGCGAAAGTGAGCACAGATAATTAGTTTTCGCGAACAACGTTTACAATTGGGGTAAGTTAAAATCCGATATTTAATCTTGTGCACATTATCTTGTGTTTCTTTTTGTGTTTTTGGATACTTCGATGACTATCTTAGTCCATTGTATACCCGAGCTGTAAATGATGTCGGTTAATATGTTCAATTACCAAAAACAAGATCGCCTGCTCACTTGAAAAGTTCGACCGTTGGTAATGTTTACCGTTTTATTTTGCAAATGTGCTTAGATTTGAATAATCTGAATCGAGCAATTTATTTGGGCAAGTACCAGACATAAGTGTCCAAGATCTTGTCCACAAACGTTATTTCGGGGCCAAAATATTGATACATATATAACTAAAATTGGTGTACTGGGTATTGTTTATTTTGATTTCTGGTGTACCGGAGTATTGATACTAACGTGTACTGAGTATTGGGCATTAAAAGTGAGTAATATAAATATTCTGCTGCTTTTTAAATCGTTTTATTAGCTCAACAAAACACGGAGTACCCAATGTTGGTAATTGTGATCGCATGGTGTCCGTCGTCTTTATGTCTTTCTATCGTCTGCGTGTCGCCTGTGCACATTTTACCTTGTGTATGCAAATGCTACTGCATTTTTCACTGGAGCTTCAGGAAACTTGATCAGAATGACTGCCTTTATGTAATCTACGTCGATTCGAATATGGGTCATCTTGTTTCAAAAACTTGGTCAAGGGAACAAATCATAGACAAAACTTTTGTATGCAATAAAGTTTTCATTTTTCATTCGATCTCCATGAACTTGGTTAGTATGATTGCTTTGATGAACTTTAGGTCGAGTACTAATATGAGTCAAGTTGGGTAAAAAATTAGGTCACTTGATGAAATCAATGAAAACCATTTTGTATACAATAGATGTTCCATTTTTCATTGAATCTTCATGATCCTTAGTCGGAATTATGCACAGTCTTGGTGAACTCTAGATTGAGTTTGCATATGGGCCATCTGTGGTCAAAAACTAGGTCAGTGGGTAAACTCATAGAAAAAAACCTTGTTTTTGCAATAGTCTATGCTAGTTGATATACCTTTTTAAATTTATTTTAAAATGTTTTAGATCAAATCAATTTAAGGTACAGTATGACATGTTGCATATCCAAAATCAATTCTATTTCTACAAAATAATTTGAATTTACACATCCCGGAAAACTAAATATTCACATCACGGGCAAGTGTTTAAAATTGCTTAGTATATCTTCACGTTGATTGCCCTTGTTTACATCGAACAATTTTATTTCCAATTTTCATGGTCCATTTCATCTTTGACAACATGCGGGATAATTTTACTTCGTACAAACCCGAAAATCTGACGTAATTGTTTTGATAATAGTAGGGATTAACGGACCATTTTTTCACAGCATCGTATAATTCATTTTTATCGATTAACATTTCGATAAAAATGAATGCTTTTATGATAATTCGTAAAAAAAAGTTGTTTTTTTATTGTGTTACTATACAACACTCACACACACACACGCACACGCGCACGCACGCACACACACACACAATGGAATTGTAGCAGAGAGTTCTGCTATTTTGCATTAACTAGAACAAAACACTGCATTTTATCTTACAACTTATACGTATTTTAGACAAATGTTTAGTAGTTGTACATGTAGATAACATTCAAAGTCACTTCATGTCCGAGTCATTGAATGGTTAGTGCAGTACTGCACAGCATATCCATTTACACGCGATATTGTTGATTATTTGGTGAAGATTTTAAAATATAAATATAATTGTACATGTGTGTCTAGTGTGTGTCTAATACTCAAAACGTCAGACAAAACACTTTATAATACACTTTTATAGTATAAATTATTAACGTTTAATATAACTTGTGCAAAACAACACACTTCCTGAATTCATACCTTCAACTGATAACAAATAAATACATTTCCAGTTTCAAATTATTATTTTTTTTACTCATTTCTTGATGCAATACTCAGTACAGTGATTCGCTCATTCCGTCAATACTCAGTACACGTTTAACCAATACCCAGTACAGTAATTGAAATGTTTCGAGAACCGTATCTCCGCTATTCTTTCGTCTTAAATGATGAAATTTTAACCATTAATATGTTGCCGTTAGGCAAATGATATGCCATATTCAGATTATTAATGTGTTATCAAATAAAACGGCATACTTTGCCAACGGTCGAGATTTTTCGAGTGAGCACACTATTTGTTTTGGACATTTTCAACATTTCAACATATATATGTTGCACAACGAGAATACATTCGGCTTGGACAGTCATTAAAGTATCTGAAAACACACAAATAGACACAATATGATATGCATCAGAGTGAAAATCGGGTTTTAACTTACCCCAGTTGTTACACGTTACTCGCGAAAACTAATTATCTGCGCTCACTTTTGCCCCAATATCCGGTGGTCGTTTATCCGCAGTGGGTGTTAGATGAGTTTATAAATCTTGAAACGGTTGACTTGTGCATGTAGCGTATATGAAACATTTTATCATTGAAACTATCTTGTTCATACATGCGTTACCTGTTCATGCGATAGTTGTAAATGTTTATGAGCACGTGAATGCTTACGTCTTTGTCATATTATTTATAAGTTACTCTATGTACCTGTCTATAGGTAAAATTCGCTATTTGTGTTCGTTTATGTTTATATTATGGTTGATTGTTGTGGATTTCACGCATGAATGAATTCGTAACGGGTATCAATGTGACAGGTTTTGAGTATGCTACAATACTTTAGTAATATTTTTCTGCTTTGAAATGTTATAAAGAAGAAAATTAATGACGATCTCATTTGAAACAGATACGAATATCGAATTGGATCTATAACATCTATTCAGAAAAATACACATAATCTATCAACTAATACAAGTACTGTCACTAATACAGAATTCGCAGTAATTCAAGTAAGAACATTCAATATATGTACTGTATTGGTGGTACATTGTATTGTAGTTGTTTTAGGTAGCAACTCCTTAATATTGCACACATTTTCACTGTCGTCATTTGAATGTTATTATCATGTCTTGATAAAATAAATAGAAATTATTTTAGCTGAAAATCATTATGATCATTGAAACTATCTCTAAGTTCTTAAATACAGTACGTGCATACATGGTCTACCTATTCATGCGATGGTTGTAAATGTTTATGAGCTTATGAGTTTTTACGTCATTGTCACATTATTGGTACCTGCTTTAGAAGATAAGATATACTTATACAAGAACTGTTACTTATAGATAATTCTTAATGTTTAAAGTAAGAACATTCAACATTTATATACCACATGTAATATTAAACATACATTGTAGTTCGATAATTATTCTACGATCCCCTTAATGTTTCACAGGTCTAGTGGACAGTAACTGTTATGAAAATAAGTATTCATATGAGAATCATGATAGTCTGTATCTGTATCTCGCACGTATCCGAATATGTCAAAGTCTCTTCCAAACGCTTTTGTGAACTTCTGTCTCACGTTTTCGGGAAGTGATGAAAATGCCTGACTCAGGGCTTCTTTGCGACTGGATATAGCTTCTTCTGGATCAGTTTCATCATGAGCACTTCTTAATGCAGTTTCAAAGTCATCTGGAGTGATTGCTCCTTTCGCTGACGAAAAAGGAAAAGAAATTCTATAACTTATTAACCCACGACTCTGAAGTCTTTGCCAAACTCTAAACAAAGCACATCGAAATGTGATTCCGCATTCAGATAGTTTGTCCTGTTGGTAAAATACCCAGTCGGTGGCATCTTTAATGGCGTCTGTAGCAGCGTCATTTTCAAAATCCGAAAATTTTACTTTCTCTGTTAGATGTAAAGCGTTTAAGATGAACAAAGTATCATCTTTCATCGTTTCGTATTTACCGATAAAATCGAATTTTAGTTTACATGGATTGCAGTGTTTATAGCTAGGACAGAAATGACGATCGACGCAATTGTTGCCTGACAGAATTTCATCTACTGTGTAATTGACGAATTCTGTGAAAGTTATGTCACTTGTACATGTTACTACAGTAGTCAGCCTTTGAGATCTAGCTATGGCTCTTCCAGTTGAATTCCAGTATATCGTATTTGGAGAGTAAAATTTATCTAGCCAAGCAGAAAAAAGTCTAGCATGCGGATCTCGTACAAACATTATACTTTTGGAGCTTTTAAACACTTCTTTAATTTCATCCCAACTTCTGTCCTGCATATCACTGAAACTTTTCTGACTATACTCAGCTTTAATGGGTTTGATATCGATTGGGTTAGAAACGTTGTTGTGCCCGCCTACTATTTGTAAAATGCGCTTCCAAAATGTACTTCCAGTTTTTTCTATGGCACAATAAACGATATTTGTTTTTATAGAATATTTCAAATTTATCTTCACACCGGCTTCATCACAATTGCTGTAGGTCTCTCGTTCCTTCAACGCATTGCACGCTGTCATCAAAACGTTGCTTCGATCTTTAAATCGTTTGCTTATCTAAAATTAGACCAATATATTAAACCGGTTGAACAAGCCGGTTGCAATGAGTTGTTTTTAAACTGTGGATGAAGGAAGGAAGGTAGGAAGGTAGGAAGGAAGGAAGGAAGGAAATAATTTATTATAATGACATGTGCATAACTTAACAAAATCATGGTAATTAAGTAAACAAAGCACCCGGCCCAAAGGGCCTATAAGTCACCAATAAATACAGAAGTTATTTAAATATTGTCTAGAGTCAATTATATATATATGATTACAGCAACAAAGATTTTAAATACACAGTATAGATCAAGTGGATTTCTAAATATTTACTACTAATACTGACCCTTCGTTAGTTTATTCTTCAGCTCAATCATTTAGTTCATACTAGGAAATGCATTATATGTCAGAAAGAAAGCAAGGTAATGAGCGATTCATCTCATATTTTATAATGTCTTCATCCATATATAAATTACCGGTATTCACTTGTCTGCTTTTTATTTTGATCCTATTGACTTCGGGGTGTCTATATTAAGTGCATTTTGGATTCGTCGTAGTTTTTTTATAAATGTTGATTCGACAAAAATCGACAAAAAACATTATACCGGTGTTAACAAAGTGCTGATATTGTATAATCAATTTCGATATGATTTTATGACCTTCGTATTTATACTTCATGCTTGGCCACGCCTTAGATCTGTTGAGAAATGAAGGTATGACTACACTAAATCCTTTTCCATAAACTTACTGTATAACTTTTCGCACGGTCCGCATACCAAAACATTCGTTGAGTAGTTACACCCCAATAAATATGTAGAACCACCTTAGTCACACCCAAAGATGCCCCTTTTTATATACATAATGTGTTATTTTATAGCCGAAAATTGCACCAGTAGGACATCACCCCCTCGTCTGTAGGATTTTTGTTTACATTCTGTCAAAAAATTCAATATTTTCAGATAGCCATATAACACCATAAAATTAATTAGAAAATTAAAAAACTATTTTTTTGTTATGCTCATTGTACTTTTGATTTTAATTCTAGAAAACTTTAGTGCTACCAATCATTTTAAACCAATCAGAGACCACAGATATTTAATAGGTCCGCAAGTTCCCTACACAAATTGGGTGGTTCCAAGTCCCACCGATTTAGTGAAGTCATACCTGAAAACGTTTCACAAAGTTGTTATCTACACCGAAGGAAAAGTTTACAGGTATGACTTCACTAAATCGGTGAGACTTAGATCTTTGATAAATATTTTCATGATAACATGAAAATAATATAAATAACATTTTGAAATGAAAGATCACTAAATAAATGTCTGAACAAATTTTGTTGGACTTTTCCCTCCAGTTTACCCAACTCACCATTGAAAGAGAACAAAAAAATGTTTTTATATTATTTCTCTTGAGGAATCTCGCAGCAAATCGGAAACAGTTCTCTTTCAAGGGTCATAAGATGTTTTAAAATGAAATTTGTACCTTGAAAATAATTAGTTTCCTTCAAAACAGCTAAACATTGTATAGGAAATTTGGTTTCATATCACAAGTGATAAAACCATTGTCAATACAATCCTTTCAAATAAACTAGTTAGCAGTGCATTCTGAATTTCGGCGGGAACCCCCAAATGATTAGATGTCAACAAAAGGTAATATGAAAAAAACATTGGTTTTTACATGTTTTGCATAAACAACTCAACATCAGCAGCTTAATTGTTCCTTCCAAGGAAGGAACAGTTTGAAAGTTTGAATTGTACAGACATACTTGACTGAACAATACATCTCGTAAGCCGTTTTTCGGTGTGTTTCCGTTATAAGTTAAACGTTGTGATATTGAAAATGCGTTCTGCCGATTGGTTGAAACCAACTAATAACCAATAGCCGTTTTTTTTCCGTACACCGTATATGTTTAAGTTACTAAGGTTACTTCCCTTTATATTGCAGTAACTTCACTTTGCAATCTATTGCATGTTGAACTTGCAGAAATCGTCCGACAATGCGTTTGATTTTGCATTGCTAGTTTATGTTAGTTTAAATATCGTTTGCATTGCGTAGAAATATGCTAATATTGTGCTGGAAGTATTGGCGCAAACTTATCATGTGACCATATTAAAGCAGATGTCGGAGAGTTACTATAGCGTAGCGTGACGTAGTAACAGGTGTGTGGAGTATGTATTAAAGAAAAGTAGACGTTATCAATCAAATACCAATACTTTAATTTGCTTAGACTGTCTTATTTTGTACTTCAATAATATATATAGAAAGATGTGCCATAGAAGTAACTTTTGGAATGCTATAACTTGTATCACATTGAATGTGGAAAAAGAAACTGTTTCACGTAAGGATTATTGTTTGTTAACAATATTCAAAGGTCAGATAAACGCAGTCAAAATCTCGCGAGGAAGAACGAGAACAACAAATCATCCTCGAAATTCGGACAGTCTCCACTTTAGGATAGTGGAGGATACCCGAAATGTGTGAGATTTATTCGGGTTGGCGAAAGATGGTAAAAATTTCGGAAACTATTAGTCGCTGTTTCAAAACAGTTTTCATTGCGGCCTTGAAGTAAACTTTTACGGAAAATATAAGTATTTAGGCTATACATTTGTATATGCAATAGGTTTTGATAAATATGCATTTTTCTATATGAGGTAATTTATGCTGAAACTGGGTCGGTGTGTAAACGGTGTTGCTTACTGTCTTATTGATATATAGTCATTAGGCTATTTTAAGTAAAATACACTGTTTGGGTCCCAGCTACGCTACTGTCACCTGTGGTTACACCTGCATGAGAAAGCACCGAGCTGATTTACAGGTAAATGAACGGGTCAACGGGACAGTTTCTTATATTTGGTAGAAACGTGTAAACTCTTTAGAAATTACACATGGTAACTTTAAAGATATATGTATATAGCAGTTATATACGACCATTGCTCAGCTTTTACATCTCTAGTAAAGGGATCAGTAGGCCAATTCTGCCTACATGTTTTACAAATTCTTTGACATAAGAAATGCTATTAAAAACAGTTTATTCACTGCAGAAATGCTCACATAAACAATCTTATGTGGGACACATTCATTGATTGAAACAACTACGATAAGAAGAAATTTCTTCCTGTATTACTAAACAAATTTTAGGTACACCTTTATGTTTACATAATCAAAAAGTTAATATGAATAAAAAATTTAAAAAAAAAAGGCGAGTAGGTGAGAAAAACACATTTGTGTTTCAGAAGGCCCGCAACAGTATCAGTACCGAAACCTAGCCAATAATCAATGACGCTAGAGTCGGCCCGCAACACCTCTTAAACAAATACTTCACTGCCAAAACCTTGACATAACGGTTTTGTTTTTTGCAACACGATTTATTATAAAAACTATAAAAAAAAAATAACACATTTGTTTTCAGAAGGCTCCCGGGCAGTACACCTTATTCCGGTACCGAAACGCTGCCAATAATTGCAGATTCTGATGGTCACATTATAAACGAAGTTGGTTAGCAACGCGTCCATACCAACGGAAGTTCAAATCAAAAGTATACGACTACGTCGAAAAAAACTAAATAATTGTACTGTGTTCGTTTCATTTTGTCCAGTTTTAATTGCACTAATAATAAAATATCTTTAACAATGAAGGGGCGCAAGGTTGTAAAACTTATTCATCATTCAGCACGTAAGATTATTCTGACATCTATAATGATAAAAAAAATGAAAAATTAAAATATTCGGATTTATAATTATATTGCCGTTGGTTTGTTGTTTCTGGTTGATTGTATCTAATTTATTTAATCAATGTCCGCATATATATGTGTATTGTCTAAAACTCTACACTACTGATCGTGTTTTTAAAAAAGGTTGCATTTGATTGGGGTTTTGATGTTTGCGACAGCATATAACAGATTGACAAATCTTGTCAATGCAGTCCCCATTTAATAAAGTTGTCACCATTGAAATCTAGATTTACGGTCGGAATAAAAATACCAAACCAATTAAGCCAATTTTACCTTGTGATTTTGATCAAAATTTCTGCGTTCAGCTGTGTTTGGGAATGTTGTATTAACACAAATATCTTTAGAAACGTTTGGTTCCGAGTTGACTAGACGTTTTGATTGTTCGCCTTTTTGGTCGCCCTTCCTTGAAAGTACTATAAAAAAAAACATTTTTAAACATGGTTTTAAAACAGAAAAGAGTAATCACTTCAATTTACATGTACTATTAATTAGCTTAAGATATTATTAAATTCTATTCTAAATTACTTTGTGAAAGGAATATAACGCATTTTACAATATAATGAATAATTAATTGATAGTATATTCGAAATGCTGAAACTTATTGAAGAATAGACATACCAATTTCTTTATTTTTTTGACGTCTTGACACCCGATTACTATGTACTGTTCCATAGTTTGTATATTTCAAATGAAGTAACAGTACCGATGCTAGAATAACTCCAGTTGTACACAATACTTTTAAAGTAACTAGGCGCATGCTGACGTTGCAATCGAATTGTGCAGTTTAACGAATACACTTTGCTGCACTAAGCTAGATAAAACGTAGTTTGTAGTGTTATCATATAAATATACCTTTGTGTATATTTAATTCTTACAGTTTTATCAAGACAGTGTCGCATTTTACTGCGGCTACATTTCGAACAACAGAACATGCAAAACAATCAAAAGATATGTATTTGTATAACTGGTATTAGAAAACATTTTATACACTGTAATTATTTTCCAAATAATCAAAATAAAATTGTCATTAGAAAAAAAAAACGAGCTTTCTACTGGCCTTAAACTTTATCTTATCTTCTATAAAAAAAACACTCTTGAATGTGTGTTCAATTTATGCCTGATATTGCGCTTTGATAATCGAGACAGGTTTTCACTGCACAATGTGAACTTGGATTAAATGAAATAACAAACTTGTCGGTTAGGATTGATTAATGGTTGCAAATAATTATTTTTCTTAAAATTACTTTTTTCATTGCTTTGTTACAGTGTCGTAAATCAGGAAGAACTATTCACTGTTAAACAAGTGTTAGATATAAATAATGCTCCTGTCGGAAATCGAAAGTGATATTACAATGAGTTCATGGCTTTCTGTATAATATTGTTTAAAGCACAGTAACCAGCCACTTTAACCAGATAGCCTAGGAAACCCTCTGTAACTTTATTTACTCGGTAAAATCACCACACGGTCAGTTCAAAATTCCGCATGAACTTACTTACGGGTAGTTTTAAATGTACTTATTCGGGTATTTATTCTTACACTGTTTTATAGTTGCGCCACATCCTTTATCATAAAGGTTGCTGCCAGAAAGTTTGAGAAATAAGTTGTAATGTACTGTACGCTATATTAACAAAGCTTGTTATAGCTGCTAGCTCTCAGAGTTTGGTAAAAACAAACAGTCCGAACTGTATGAAATGAACATATTTTAGACAGATTCATCATATTGTACGTTCTAGTATAAATTTATATACGGTAGTTTTTTGTTGTTTTTTTTTAAGGATAAGCTACCAAATTCCAATATAAGCATAAAGCATAGCGGTGCCGTCAAACCAAGCTCATCCATTGTTCAAACATCTACGTAGATTTTTACTTTAGTTATTGACTCTAGCCACTATTTTTACATTTTATGTTTTGGTATGTCATTTTGGAGAAATCTAAACTTTTTACTAGAAACTGTGATCCAGCAACTTTAACAGACCAAGCAAACTGACACTGCGGTTTCTCTGCAAAAATTGACGTGTCTAGTTAATACCTTTATATTTTGTTCGCTTTAACTATTAAGACGCTTGCACATACACAATGTCATAGACTTGTATCATGTTGCCTAGAAACGACTCTATTGCATGTTCTCTTATATTGATTTAAATATAAATGTACTTGCGCTGTTTTAGTTTTTGCATCTCTTTAATTCGACCTGAAAACGCCGATAATCAGTATATTATAATTACACTTCAATGTATGAAATAGACCAAATGTGCGTCAAATAATAAATGCATTTTCCAAGAAAAATATTTTGCATAAATCGGTCTCCGTCCCAAATAATCGCAATACTACTATAACTGAAGGTTTAATGTAACTACACTAATTAGTTTTGAAAGAAAAAAAATAATGTTGTTAGAGTGAAAACTAAAACATTTTATTATGAATATGTATAACAGCTTTAAATTCTATTGTATGTCATGAAATTCTTTCTACTGAATTTGTAGGTGATTTAGTTACTTGTTTATGAACTGTGTACGTGCTTCTATAGAATCTAGTACTAAGTACAATAAGCATCTTACAGAAGTCTCTTCATGTGATCATGAACGGTATATACTTGTATGAAACTATAGTCACTCAGACTATTTCCAACTTCGTTAAAATGTGTTGCTATATATGCTGAATAAAAAGCAGGATCAACAATTTATAATACCAGATCGAGGACTGCAGTGTTGAAATAAATCATGTCTATTGACTTCTGTAGCTGAGATTGTAGGTTGCTACCCTCTTTTGCAGCCTCCGGATATGTTCTCATATTGTCAGGATTTTTTTTTAAACTGGTGGAGATTTTGTTTTGTTCAGAATCACTATCAGTGTTATGTGTATGGGATGTTGCTTGTGCTGAAGAGGTCTTGGTAATATTCTTTCATTTCTCATCAGATCTTCTGTGTGTCTTTTTAACTTAGAGACATTGGTATATATAGACATAAATTTGGTCTGAGAACCAAATTTATTTTGCTCCTGTTCTAATTGTTGTTCCTTTCTGTGTTGGGGGTTTTCTCAGTACATGTATTGCTACAAGACAAATGTGTCCTGGATTTCAAACGCGGGATTTAAGGTCTTCTTAAGATTGGATTGTGCAGCTATTTATTGGCTCATTCATGGTGAATGAAAGATTAAGTCGATCATGCTAGTTAAAAGGGTTCCACAATTGCGTAGTGCATGATCTCTCCATAGATACATATATATCCCGCCGAGAAAAAATGAGAAAAAAATACTTATCTTTAACTGACTTGCAGAAAATATATATTAGTTTTATATATTTCACATCAAGGCGGACAATACTAACAACAAGTGGATCAATAGATACATCAGTTAGTTAAACTTTCTTAGTAGCATGCAAACAAATCTCACCGAGAACAAAAAACGGAAACGTAGACACTTCATGTAATTGTATACGTAGGCAAAGGAAGTAATTACATTGGGATATGACATCCTAGAATAAATGTTTATGGTTTCACTGTCCTGTGACTTTGGAACATGGTGAGGGTAAGAGTGAGGTTGGGTGCGCACCATACACCGGTTTAAGCTCCCCAGTGGTGTTTTTGCCACTGACCGTTCCAAGGCGGTGCCCCACTGTGTTCCTTTAATTGTTCGTTTTGTCCTCGTGTGTTTGCTTTGTATGCTAGTGTGTGTTGGTAGTGTATATGTGTGTGTTACATGATTGTGTGTGTGTGTGCGTGTGTGGGTGTGTGTGTGTGTGTTGGTGGTGTGCACTTCTGGGTGCTGTGGGGTTCGTTTTGGGGAGGCTGCGTTTTTGGTACGTGGCATTCCCTGTTTGATATTATTTTTGTTCTTTTTTTCACTTTACAAAGCTGACATGATATACAAAATCACCGTCTGTTGTGATAATAAGAAAACAAAGGGAAATTTGAAATTATACAAATATATATCTCGTACAGGTGGCGTTTCAAAATTATGAGACGCTTTCATGCGATGACCTGGAGCTAATTTCTTCTTTTTGAAGCTACAGCAACAAAATTAGGAATGTGCGTGTTCAGTTTTTGAAAAACATCAACATTTTACCCGGATGCCCTTGACTAATACATTTTGACCTAATTTCTAATTCATGAAAGACTGACCACGTGTGCAGTTTTGCTTTGTAAACGAGTTTCAACGTCATGTCTTTGCTCCTTGGCATTGGTGATCTGTGAGGATTATGTGCTTTGCCTCCATTTAGATAACAGTAGCCTCGACATATACTGAAATCACTGTACTCATAATTTGTATTTCTGACCCTATTTGGACCTTGCCAATAGTACCCAGATGAGCGATATAGGGCCATCTTGACTCTCTTGTTTTGCTCCTGTTGTCCTTATTCTTTCCTTATTTTGCTTGGTTTTCCTCACTATTTTTTACAAAACTGAGGTCCATGTCCACACATGGACGTAGGATATAAAATTTCACATATCTTTTTAATTCGACAGTAAATTGCATTTAACATTTGCATTTGAACTATTGAAAGGATACAGTTAATGAAAATGACAGATCTTAGTACCTTTGAAACCGCCTAATACTTTAAAGTAGTTTCTCTGAGAAAAGGGTGCAAAATATCAATCGATATATTCCAGTTATCTTTTGTTTTATTCTGCGTCGTAATAAGCCTACAAATCGAGAACAAAGACGACTTATTTGTGTTTGCTTTGTATGCTAGTGTGTGTTGGTAGTGTATATATGTGTGTGTGTACATGATTGTGTGTTGTCGTGTGTGTGCGTGTGTGTGTGTGTGTGTTGGTGGTGTGCACTTCTGGGTGCTGTGGAGTTCGTTTTGGGGAGGCTGCGTTTTTGGTACGTGGCATTCCCTGTTTGATATTATTTTTGTTTTTAGTTTCTTCATGTAATAATCTACGTGTGCAAATAAGGGATTATACTTTTACCCAGAACAAAGACAACTTAGTTTCCTCATGTAATAATCTACGTGTGCAAATAAGTGATTATACTTTTACCCAGAACAAAGACAACTTAGTTTCCTCATGTAATAATCTACGTGTGCAAATAAGTGATTATACTTTTACCCAGAACAAAGACAACTTAGTTTCTGCATGTAATAATCTACGTGTGCAAATAAGTGATTATACTTTTACCCAGAACAAAGGCAACTTTGTTTCTTCGTGTAATAATCTACGTGTGCAAATAAAGTGATTATAATGGCGGTTAACAATCCCAGAAGAGATTTTTATGTTTTCGCTTTAGATAAGTTCGGGTCATTGATCAAATAGCTAGTTGTAAGAATTCAGTAATTGGTTTTATCGTAGATATATGTAAGTCTGAATGCTTTTAATTGTGAAAGGAAGCCTTTTAGACTAGTGTATTTCCAACTTCGGTTATCATTTGTATTCGTTTCTATGACATCATTGTGTTTGGAATTTTGTAAAGTATCTGATCTTCTGATGGAGACATAAATATATCTGTACCTGGAAATGACTAGTAGATTTTCGATTTTGTTACTTTTGCAGGCTCTGTCCCATTTGCTTTTAACGACACTTTCAGTTAATGATGTACTTATTTGAACACTTCTTTAAAAGAATGAAAATGTTCACTTTCAAACCATAACGATTTCTACTTAAATCGCAAATTTTTGTCTTATACATCTTGAGCAACAGAAAATATTTTAAAAAACCAACTAGGTGTGATAAGTTTAATCTGATGAAGTGGAAGATAACATATACATATAAGTAACAAAACTAGTGATTCTCTTTTGTAGTGTATGTTGTTGCTAGGACATTAAAATGTGAGCACTCTATGTTCTAACAGAAAGAAAACAATGGGAAGTTTGAAAGTCATCGCGCAAAGTTTTTATATTTCTAACGTATATCTCATACATTACACAAAGGTCAGTCATATTGTTATATATTTTCCGCTTATAGCGTACGTTGTGAATCATTGCCAGCCAGACAAAATGGTCACATAAAAAACAGGGATAAAACAATCGTGAGGTTTCGATCCAGTGGATGGTATTCCAAGATCGGAAAAGTTCGTGTACACAAATGGGAGGAACGAGTATTCATTGTGCACCTGCATTATTCTTAACTGGTTAATTGTGCTCGAAGACAAAAGAAATCGAAAAATATCTATTTTTACGATCTTACAAAAATTGATATTTAATTATTAAATATGTAAATATAAAATGGGTAATTACCATTTAACGGTTTATTGTAACGCACGACAGACACATAGTATATCTATATGACTATTTATACTAATATTGATTAAGACATAAATATTCTGGTTTAGTTCAACACAGAACAAAAAGTATCTGACTGTCTTGTAAATTGCACTGAAGGAATAATTTACGTAATACTTGAGTTTTATTTATGTTATACTTGAGTTTAATCACCTTAAAATTATTAACTAAACATATATTTCTGTATTTAAAAATGCATTATACCTTATACGATTAACTTAATATAGCATTTTGTTATCGAATAATTTACACAATACAATTCACCGAATTATCACAAATCGTGAAAAAGCTTCGACAAAGACTTTGCAATCGCCAATATGCAAAACTGCACTAACCAAACGGTTAAAACTGGGGCGTAACAGGGAATAATATCTTTTCTTTTAAGGCATAATGATTTGTAGTGGCAACATAATTAAGCAGCGAAAGAAAAACCCAAAAAAAAAAGGAAAAAAAAAAAAAAATAATAAATTTCATTTGCCTATTTGTAGCACGTGTCTCCTTGATTGTCACACTGTCTTCCGAACTGTTATACATGGCTTGACACCTCACGTAAGCTGAATAATGAAAGTCTGCAATCTTCGTGAAATTGTAGCAACCTTCGTGTCAGTTGTTTCTTGTAACTTCCAATTTGAATGTGTTTGGTATTTCTGTTTTGCATCAGATGCATTGATTAGATTTAGTCGACCTTTTCAATTTGATCTCCAGATTTATATCAAAATGGCGTTAAATTTGAACGATCATAATTATTACCCAGTTATTTCGCTTTCCCGACGTAATCTTTGTGTATTGCTTGCCAATCATCAAAATTTAAATTATTCCTACAGTAGAGCCCTTGTACCTCCAAAATTATATTGCATATTATACAGTACTTACATGTTCAGATAACCGTTATACATATTTAAAAAAAAATAGAGATGGTTTATTATAGTTTCAATACTGAGCCCCTGTTGGGTATCATCAAGTATTTTCATATTGTATCTAATAATTGGCTACAGCATGATATAATATAAAGATTTAAGTGCCACGTCTGAGATATATACATTAAACTTTTGACTATTTTCAGCAAATTCAAAAATAGGCAACCTAGGTCTTTTAAGTTTTTATATACTTTTGTAAAAAGAATTCTATGGTCGCAAGATATTTGAGGACACATAATTATAATGAGCCAATAATTATGTTTTATGACATCTTTTAACATATGTATTGGCATTTGAAATCTCTTTGATATTGCATCTTTAAAGCAAGGAGGAGTAATATATAGAATGCACTAAAACTAAAGACATGTCAAAAACAATTGAGATTGATAAGAAATGGTAATTTATTTAATGACATATATCTTTTTGTAGCCATGATTTCTTCCTAGAGTACTGACCTGTACTGAATCATTCAGTGAGAGTAGTTAATATAAGTTGCAGGAACTTTCACTAATCGATGTAAAACATATAATTTTAAACTAAAGCCAACTTTTGTCACGGCGATCTCTCCTATTAACATTTTCGTTTATATTCAACGAGGAACTGGAATTACCTTACATCAATTATGTGTGTGGTTCACGATGACCTGGACATAGTGGAAAGTAAATTCATCTGATTGCAATTGTCCAAAGCGGAATGATTTGTCACTTTATCCAGTTTTCATTGTCATTAATTTTTCACATACATTGTATATCCACGCACAGACGTTTTACCAGAAATTACCATAAAATACCATCATTGGCATCTTCCCTATCATACAATGTCCGTAGAACAAAATAAACATTCGCAAAATATGCAGTGTAATCTATTGTTTATTTCAACAGTTGAAAATGCGATTTGTTACAATCTTCTCCCTCTAAAGGCGTTCAGTTGTCACAATATTAAATATATCAATCCGTCTTCTCTGCACATTCTTCTCAATGAAATGAAAACCTGGACACCTATAAAGATATACCAGTCCCTGTAGACGGCATTGTCGAAATCGCCAAACATAAACCAGTGGATTGGTAGCACTATTTAGGATTATTAAGTTATAGCTGTATGCCATGCAAGGAAGGGGTAGATAACATTTTCTAACGAGACCCTCCAAGTCGAGAGGCAAATGCATTACGCAATAAAGCATACAAAACACTGAAATTACCCCATTGTGTATATTTATGGAACATATACTTCTTGAAAAACCATTTCTCATCACACGTACTTTTGACATATGTCGTTTCAAAATTAGAACAGCATTAGAGTTACAAATAAGAGAGATAAGGCTTAAACAAATGTGCATTCCTAATCCAACCCAGCAAGTACTGTTTGCGCGATTTCTTTCCCAATAAGTGATCAGAATAACAACAGCCGTCACAGTGAAACAAAGAAACTCCACCAAAACTAATGCCTTGACGTATGCTTTCTTGAAACACTTCCGGTATATGAGTAGAGAAGCGAGCGCAATGTACCTTTCAACAGAAAATCCACCCACAGTGAACCATCCAAACAAAATGCATATTCTGTTCATTCGAAAGAAAACCCACTTTTGATAGTCCATGACAGCATTGTGCAAAACGAAGCAGATGGACATAATTGCGTCATATAACAGAATATTGTTGCACAAATATCTTATATTTGAGCCAATTCTCTGTGTTTTTGTCATAACAAAGGATGATGCTAAATAAAAGCAAGCAATCATGCGGCAAACAACAATGTAACTGCTGCGAATTCCAGCATCCGGTAGTAAGAATACGGAGTTACTCACAGTTAAATTAGTTTCATTCATGATGACACATAACAGTGTTCTGCAGTCTTCAGAGGTATTTCTAACATTCTGCGAAAGCCTGAAAGATAAATAAAGAAATGTTATTAATAGTCATCAAAAACTCATATGATTCTGTTCTGAATAATTAAAGTAATCCAAATAACATGATGTGTGTGTGTAATAATAAAAGTTAACTACTGTTCTTAGAACTATATATTTTGCACCAAACAAAATCATTTCATTAGTCAAGGCACTAGTTACTACAGTAACTACTTTATATGGGCTTGCGCTCGGCAAACACACAGATATGAAACCAGCAAATTCTGTTTTGCAGAAAAAATGCTTTTATTGTGCACTACAATTTATAAATCAAAGAAAAGAAAGGCAATTTCCAGCTTTCAGTTTTCAATTTGTCCTGCAGCGCAAGTATTACCGTAGGCTTGGAATAATTCCAACTTAGTGCTCTCTACTTAGCATATTCATTACAATATAAGCACTTTCTTATAACATTTTCCCTTGCACTTTTATTTTGAATTTCATCTTATTCCTTCATAATTGTATCGAATACATTATCGAATATTCTGCTAGTTTGTATCTATCGACCTTTAATTGTATGTCAGGAGACTTAACTCGATGAAACAAAGAACCATAGCATTCAGCAGAAGCATAGTATCTCACTAAAAGGGACGTGTTGTCTTTTCTAAATATTGTCGATCAGTTGTTAAAGGTACTTAAGAAGTAAAAGCTGAAATCCGAATTGTATACCTGAAAATAATTCTCTCACACTAGTTAAATGATCTGAATTCATTATACTAGTCCTGCAATATGTCAAACATCTCAAATGCCTTGTCACGAATTCTTGATTAACAAAGAGAAGTTATGTTGCAGACGTCACGATATGTCACGAATCATTATGAAAGAGACAGAGAGTTGATTACGGAGGCTGCTACAGAATTAAGCGGACTGTTTCTATTTCTATGACATGGCTTTTAACAGAAAGATAGATATTTAAAAATTTGATATCCAATCTCTGTTTGACCATCCTTGAAAATGTCATTTCCTTGTACAAAAAATATTCAAGATAGGTACAAAAGCAGCGATCATGTAACAGACGGACGTACATAGAGTTGGTCACAATAGCACATCTGGGGATTCGTGCTTCTGGCTGAGGTGTTTCAGCAAAACCCGTTATTTGTAGATATTTTAATCAAATTATTTTCATTCAGAATTTATAACACGTACCTGCATTCTAAATGATTGACACTATCATAGCGTTATGCATGGGAAAGTATACCTATCCTATAGACGGGGCTTAAAAGCGGTATATATATATGTACATAATGTTTGACAAATTACTTAAACAGCTAATTCGGTACAGTAGGATATACAGTATGACATCCGTTATCCAGCTGCATGCAACCGCCCAGTACTAAATATAGATTTAAAATAGAAGCTCGGATAAGGTTAAGCGCGCAGATGATATTGATGATTGACCATGTGCATCAAAGAAACTCGCCCCTTTACTGGGTGATTCCCTCAGTTGCATAATCCAAAAACAATTGACTATGTTGATTCTAGTGACAGGAGGCTGCTTTCCATTGATGCTGCTCTGGGCCCTAAGTCGGTAACAAAAATATACATACAGTCACGTGTATCTAAAAATGAGTTACAATACACTACTGTATTCGTGCATAAACGAATTTCAAACTCTGCCAACTTTTAGTCGACTTAAAATACCTGAACGGAATTCTTACCTTGATTAAATAATTACACCCGATATAGATCCTAACGCCGAAACTAATAGCTGATAGCATTGAGGTTCACATCCGGTGTGATAGGTCCAGAGTTCGAATCCCGATTCATGCCTTTGTACACCCAGCTGAATTGCGTAGCAGTGACGGTGAACGTACTACATTTACATCTCTCCACGAAGGTTACAAACTCTTGACTGACCGTTTCAAAGCCACTCATTGATCTACTGATAATATCTTCGTAATCAAACTAAAATAATTTTTATAAAATTAACCAAAAACATGCCTCAAGTCGCGATTTAACCTAATCAAAAACGTTCGGCAATAGTTATTGATTTGACAAATAACCTAGGTGAATCAGGTAATTATGATGTTTACTATGTATTTCATAAAACTATCACATAAAGGCTTGTTTCACTTATCTTTTTACCGTATTTGCCATGAATCAATATTTAACTTGTGGAAAACTAACATTAAATAAGCGAATTAACTTGATCATTTTTAAAAGAAGTGCAGACTATGAAATTTCCTGCGGAAAATGATTTGTTTTGTTACCCGTTTAATTTCTCACACAGTCATATTTGGTAGCAAGGCTTGAATCGTTTTGAGCAAGAAGGCAGTCATGGAGGTATACACACTGCTTTCAAGGCTTGTTCATGTCAGAACTATTCGACAAAGATGATTACCATTGTAATCTTCTTTTTGTAAAAACAGGTAAATTTCAAATGGGCGTACAATGATATCTTATTGATGCAATCACCTGTATTTGCAAAAAGAAACATTTGCCACATTGACGACGAAGTAGTTATCAATGTTATTCATGATATGCATGGAAAAAATGTATAATTTTCTTAAAGTTTGTACTTTCTGCTACATCCCCGTTCCAAAATAGACTCATGATTTATCATTATTATTCAAACCAATCTGCACAATCATTTACATCTCTACCATCCATCTGTAACTAATGCAGGACGAACTGGTTATCAATATTATCCCGGATATGCATGACAAAAAAGAATAATTTTATTGCAATTTCTACCTTTCACCTACATCTCCTCCTCTTAAATATTTAAAGGAATCTGCACATTTACATCTCTGCCATCCATCCATAACTAATGCATCACATGTCTTGGACTATCTTTATTTTCATCTATGCTTTCTTGGTTTTAAAGAAATATTGAATAAAAGACGCACTCCCTAATATTTATGTCAAATTTGATACTTGATACTTGATACTTAATAAAATGTGCAAGTATTATTACGTGACCTAAACGTTTAAGTGTCCATTTAGTTTTGTTTTGCATGTCATGAGATTTATTTTTAACTAGAGTTATCACTGAAGGTGATCCATACCCTCTGTTAATGCAATCTTAACTCAAATAATAGCGATTTTTTAAAATTAATTTAGGGAAGGGTCCGGGTACGGATAGATTATCTCATTACAGGAACTGGTGGGATGGTGTTTAAAAGTCAATAATAGTATACGTTTTTCTTTCTTTCTTTTAAGTAATAGGAAAACAGTTTTTGATATATTATGTTCTTTTTATAGGAAGTAATATATAGAAAATAAATATAATATGTCAAGGTCTTGAAGTGACAGATATATAGTTTGGTCTTCAGATTCGGAGCTTTGGACGAGGACCGAGACACTTTCAAAAACTAAACAACTGTAAATACGCTACATATCATAATTGCATGTACCTCCGGAATCCTATCCTTTTAACGCCAGGCACCAGGCAGGTAGGCATACGGTAACCATTATTTAACTAGCTGGCGGCTCACCAACCGACCATATCAGAACGGACCCCTGCTGGGATTCGAACCTTCGACCTTCCGCTCCCAAGGCAGATGCCTAAACCACTAGACCAAGGGAGACGATCATGTTCGACAAGATTTTCTGCAAAAAAAAGGTTAACGCATAAATTATTTCAGTGTTTGTCATAACATAATGTAACTGCGACGTATAACGTCCTTGGCAAAGTCGCGTTTTTAGCATTTTCGTAATTTTCAAAGTTTTTAGAAGGTAGAAAGTGCCCTTTAACCCCGTGGTTCGTGTTGAGCAATTACACTACATTAAAGATTGCAATAACCCAGTATAAATGAAAATAAAAAGTACTGAACAGGTTTTCAAATTCAGTGATTTATGATTATCGTGATGGAAGTCATTTCGACGTGGCGAAGCAGATACAAATATATTTATATGAGAAATTTAAAGTAATTCACATACCTTTATTTACGACTTGGATTTGAAGGGAAAATGATGCTTAAGTGGTTTGCGATCTGTGTTTTGGCGTTTACAGTTGCAAAATGGAGCGGGAACGGTAACAACTTTCTATCATCTTGAATTCAATTAAGTTTGCACCATGATAAAAACAACTTTGCTTATTAATAAACGATCATTAAATTTTAAGTGGAATATTGTCTTAGTGTAGCGTTTGAAAAAGCATTTTTCCGTGGTATATCAAAGATAATATTTATTTAACTTTTTTGCACTTATTTTGAAAATGTCCTTACTTAAACGTAATATTTGAAATCGAAGTGCATTTTTGGATAATTTTGTTCAACAGTACCTATAATGGGCTAATGCTACGTTGTGAAACGAATTGAAACGAAAAAGGGTCATCCAGTAGAGTAAATAAAAATGTTGAGCTAGTTGCCTGTATGCATCACTTCTTCGTAGCCTGTATGTCTGTCCATCACCCGTCCGTCCCTGTGGATAGTAGTATTTTGCGAAAAGAAAAGAAACAAGAAACATCTTGAAAAAAAGATGACGGATAGACATAATAGACAGACAGACAGATAATTGAGAAGTGTCACACTGCTGCAATACAGACATACAGGTGGACGGAGAAGTGATACCAAAGTGTCACACTGCTGCCATACAGAGAGACAGGTGATGGAGAAGTGATACCCAAGTGTCACACTGCTGCCATACAGACATACAGTTGATGGAGAAGTAATACCCAAGTGTCACACTGCTGCCATACAGACATACAGGTGACAGAGAAGTGATACCAAAGTGTCACACTGCTGCCATACAGACATACAGTTGATGGAGAAGTAATACCAAAGTGTCACACTGCCATACAGACATACAGGTGACA
Organism: Saxidomus purpurata; assembly: GCA_022818135.1. Classification (NCBI taxonomy): domain Eukaryota; kingdom Metazoa; phylum Mollusca; class Bivalvia; order Venerida; family Veneridae; genus Saxidomus; species Saxidomus purpurata. The sequence continues at coordinate 2,467,468 of JAFMSR010000017.1, forward strand.
GAGAAGTGATACCAAAGTGTCACACTGCCGCCATACAGACATACAGGTGGTGGAGAAGTGGTACCAAAGTGTCATACTGCTGCCATACAGACATACAGGTTATAGAGAAGTGATACCCAAGTGTCACACTACAGACATACAGACATAAAGGTAATTGAGAAGTGATACCCAAGTGTCACACTGCTGACATACAGACAGGCAGGTGATGGAGAAGTGATACCCAAGTGTCCCACTGCTGCCATACAGAGAGACAGGTGATAGAAAAGTGATACCCAAGTACCACACTGCTGCCATGCAGACATACAAGTTATGGAGAAGTGATACCCAAGTGTCACACTGCTGCCATACAGACAGACAGGTGATGGAGAAGTGATACCCAAGTGTCACACTACTGCCATACAGACATACAGGTGATGGAGAAGTTGTAACCAAGTGTCACACTGCTGACATACAGACAGACAGGTGATGGAGAAGTGATACCCAAGTGTCACACTGCTGACATACAGGCAGACAGGTGATGGAGAAGTGACACCCAAGTGCCACACTGCTGCCATAAAGAGAGATAGGTGATAGAAAAGTGATACCCGCGTGTCACACTGCTGCCATGCAGACAGACAGGTGATGGAGAAGTGATACCCAAGTGCCACACTGCTGCAATACAGACAAACAACTGAGATTTTTGAGCTATTCATTTAGTTGGAAATGATATATTAAGAAAACCTGAAATCTCGTCTAAAGTTGAATTTGGCTTTTCGTATAAAACTTGATATGATATGATCTGACCGGTTTACGTCATATTGAGTCACGGGGTTTATTTCTATTGTTTTAGTATCTTCAATGCCAAATTTGAGTGTTAGAAGTTTCATTATTTTCAATATCTTTAATACGTAATTTATTGTTACAGTAATGTTAATTTCTTTAGAATTTTAACGAGTCATTTTGATTGTTTTCAATAATGTTAATGAGCAATTGATTGAAATACTGTATTTTAATGAATAAAGTCCCAGGATCATATTTACAAGTAGCTCTCATTTAATCAAGAATGATGTCTTACTGACAGAAATGACCTTTATTTGTACTGAAAACATTCCTAACTTTGCTTTTTGAATGAATAAGTACATATTAGAAACATAGCGCAGTATGTTTTTGCAATGATATTGCAAAAGATAAGAAAGGCTTTCTGGCAACTCTTTTTCTTTAAGAAACAACTTGAATATAAAAGAAAGTCATGTGTCAATATTGTTTTAGGGTGAACAGAACATGGTTCTATCATTATCCTATCAATAAATTTATGTTACTATATCATTATCTTCAAAGTGATCCTGGGACTTTAAGTTTCGTTGTTTTCAGTACAAGCTGAAGATGAGCTTGATGACGAAGACAAGCTTTTGTTGCGAGATCTTAAAGAAGTGAATGAAGCGGTAAATATCATTCAATTATCCGTTCATAATTTATTTCTTTACAATACTAGACTAAGCACAGTATGTCTGTTAAAATTTTTATCTTGATTTTGTACATTTACGTACCCTGTCTTTATTTAAAGCTGCTCGCCCACAGAGTTTGCTGTCTCGTAAAAAACGTCTTTAATATTGAGACACCTATGTAACCTGACAAAAACCCCTGGTCAGAATATAATGATACTTCACAGAAGTGATAAGTACAATGCTTAGTTGTGCATGTTCCATGTTTCGGGTCACAAGGTCAACGTTCAATGTCACAGGGGCTCGAGATAGTAAAATCTTGTGGACCTAAAATCTTCAAAACCCCTGGTCACAATTTAACGATACTTCACAGAAGTGATAAGTACCGTGCCTAATTGTGCATGGTCCGTGTTTCGGGTCACTAGGTCAAAGGTCAAGGTCACGGGGGCTAGAGATAGTACAATCGTGTGGACGTTCTCCAAAACCCCTTGTCAGAATATAATGATACTTCACAGGTCAAAGTTCAAGGTCACAGGGGCTCGAGATAGTAAAATCTTGTGGACCTAAAATCTCTAAAACCCCTGGTCACAATTTAACGATACTTCACAGAAGTGATAAGTACAATGCTTAGTTGTGCATGTTCCATGTTTCGGGTCTTTAGGTCAAAGTTCAAGGTCACAAGTGCTCAAAATAGTAATATCTTGTGCGCTTTTCATCTCCAAAACCCCTGGTCACAATTAAATGACATTTGACAGAACAGATAAGCACCATGCCTAGTTGTGCATGGTCCATGTTCGGGTCACTAGGTCAAGGTCATAGGGGCTCGACATAATAAAATCTTGTGCGCGCTTAATCTCCAAAGCCCCTGGTCAGAATTTAATTATATGTCATAGAAGTGATAAGTACCATGCCTTAAGTTGTGCAGAACCAATAATAAAAGCATCACATGTTACATAACTTGTGAATGAGCAGCTTAAAAAGTAACCTGAAGAAAATACTACTTAGTATTTAAAATGCAGTATCTGGAAACTATTTTATCCCCAAAAAAAAACATAATAATTTTTTGCAAACTCTTGTTTTTCTGTTTATTTACAAGAACTTTGCCAAATGTTTTTCATAACTGTATTATTGTGATGGATGCTCATTGAATTGAATAGTTTAAATTATACTTACAAAAGATTGAAGTTGATATGCTCTTATTCATTATACAGGATAACGACAAGAGAGAAATGATCTGTGAAACCGAATGTTCTGGCAGTCCGAACTATCAATGTATGGAAGAATGTGTTGAGGAAAAGTTTGTGAAGGTATATTATCATACTGAATACTGTAACATACATAGACATATAGGTACAATATAACTTGAATAAACAGAATCATACCAACAATAACATGATATCAACTATCAAACTTTAACAATAACATGATATCAACTATTAAACTTTAACAATAACATGCTTTAAATTATTAAACTTTAACAATAAAATGGTATTAACTATTACACTTTAGCAATAACATGATATAAACAATTAAACTTTTACACAATAACATGATATAAACTATTAAACTTTAACAATAACATAAAATAAACTTTTAAACTTTAGCATAACATGATATAAACTATTAAACTTTAATGATATCATTATACAAACTATTAAACTTTAACTTTTACTGTGATAGTAAAAAGTATTTTTATTTGTTATATAGACATGAAAATGATACACAGATGCTTTAGCTACAAGTATGGTAATATCAATAAATGTAATGAAAACAAAAAAAAATAACGGTTTGATATGATGCTACGTAAAACTGACTGTTTACACTGACAGTACAAAAGGTGATCAGAATTGAAATAATTTATTATCAAAATTCTGCCCCTTAAAGAATACAGGCTTGTCTTTTGGGTTCACAATTTGTTTCCATATCACGTACCCATAATGTATTCCGAGTACGTTAATCTCACTCTTCTTGTCTAAAAACAGAAACTAAAAGTAACGATTTTACGTGACCTTAATTTAATTAAGGTAAATCGGTTTTATAAAAGTTTTGCCTATCTACACTGTTGACGATATGATAGGTCTTTCTGGTAGACCTACAAGAAAATGTGTCGCGAAATGTTAACGGACATAAAGACAGCCAGGTGTAACACTGGTATTTACTAAAAGATGAGTTGAATAGTTAGAAATATCTAGTCTGGTCATAACAAAATCAACTGTAAAATGCAAAGGTCTTTCAAACTGTTTTTGTCTTAATGTCTTATGTTTATTTTACAGAGAATGGAACAGGCAGATCAGAAACAGGAAGCCGCTAAGTAAGTTTTGCAATAAAGCAGAAAAGTTGCAATTAAGCAGAAAACGAACTTTAATGACAACTAAGTTCATCTTACATTATTTTAGAAAGCAAACAAGTTTTTTAATCTCTGTTTCTTTGCGAGATGCATTTCCTATACGGTATCACAATTCAGTGGACAAATTTTAGAACAGTTCTGCCACTTCACCGATAAAAATAGTATATAAATATGTCGCCAGAAGTGATTTTCAAAACTAACACCAGGTTTGGGTATGGACATTTAGCATGATTGCAAACATTGCTAGTTTTAGCTTGGCTATAACAATAAAAGATAGTTAAAAGCGAGAAACGTCAATATTGTTCTTGCCTGTTTCTGATTACGTTTCAGTTGTTTATGTTTCAGAATATGTCTTCGGTGTGATAAAACGGCTTTATGCATTTTCTAATAACACATTGGGCATTTCAACAAATAATTTATAGGTCTTGTGTCGTTTATTTTCGCACAGAGGTTATCGGTCCACAGAAGAAGCTTCTGACCAAACCCCCTCCCCCGAATCCCCGCGATCCGAATTCGGATTCCTAAACCGACGACGCAATATTGGAGGGAGAAGAGTTCGACCAATCAAGAAGCCCGCATTCGGAGACCTAACCCGACGACACGATATTGGAGGGAGTAGAGTTTCACCAATCAAGAACCCGGCATTCAGAGACCTAACCCGACGACACGATATTGGAGGGAGAAGAGTTCGACCAATCAAGAACCCGGCATTCAGAGACCTAACCACGACACATTTTGGGGGGGGAGAGTTCGACCAATCAAGAACCCGGCATTCAGAGACCTAACCCGACGACACGATATTGGAGGAAGTAGAGTTTCACCAATCAAGAAGCCGGCATTCAGAGACCTAACCCGACGACACGATATTGGAGGGAGTAGAGTTTCACCAATAAAAGCCGGCATTCGGAGACCTAACCCGACGACACGATATCTGAGGAAGTAGAGTTCGACCAATCAATAGTTAAGACATTGTGACTGCATTTCCATCAACAGCAGATTCTGCCGCTTGCAACGACAGTCTCAACAACGTGTGAAAATAATCACTTTTTCTTTGTTTTTCTGCATCAGTTACCGAAATAGATCGAGCATGTCTAAATTTGTGCGGTTACCCAACTGTAAAAAATATTTAAAAAAATCTTCTTAAATTGTATATTGTTATATCTAAGTTACTATGAATATTTAATACATGGACTCTGCATTAATCTTTTAATTTCATAAATTAGAAATTCAGAATGGGTAATAACACCGTACTTTATCATGGCTTGTAACAAAAATTGTGCATATTTTTTGCGCCTATTAATTTAACTGATATGAATACTTTTATACTGAAAACAACTTAATCATTATCTGCTTTATATGTCAACCGATAGTCAACCAACAGCAACGAGAAAGTTGTCATATATGCTAAACCTTTGAATTAATACAAAAGAGTACATAAAAAAAGAATTCAACATCTGTTCAGCGTTTGGTTATTTTAATGAGTGGTATAGTTAATACAGTAAATTGTCATCAATATCTATTTAGAGTTTTGTTAAGGTAACTTTTCGATTATTATATAAGGTTATATAAGTAGTAGATAATGTTGGCAAACAATATGAATGACGTTTTAATCAAAGAGTTAGTTGTCCTTCTTTGGCTCCGTAAGCTCCTTATATGATTTAGTGTTTTCACTATTATTTTGTTTGATCTTTTGTTTATATGGCTAAACCTATATTGATATACGATTTGAGCATCTATCTTGCATTGTGTTGTACGTCTGAAACACGACTAATTAATTTTCAAATAACAAATTAATTTTCGCGCCAATTAATGGTCGTTACGTCTTCAGCGTCGATGTTTAAATGTTATGTCTATATGTACGTAAAGCGAAATTGGGTGGAAAAAAATAATTTCTCAAGTAAGGAAAACTTTACTCGCATATTGTTAAATAGGCGGGACTATTTCTTTTTCAATATAGAGAAAATAAGCCTTACGCCAAAATTAGCTGGTTTACGTTTTACTGAACATAACTTATACAGTTCATGGCTTGTCATGAGAGTAATATCAAATCAGAAAAGAAAATGTATCCGTGTTGATATAATTATTCTGGATTAAATTATTAGCAAAAATATGATCCTGAAAATGCGTTGTCTTAAAGACGATCGCTACAGTTTCATCATTTTTTTCAAGCAATGAGAATTTTATGAAATTTCGTTTGTTGTTAGGGTAATACCTGCTTAGTCAGAATATAAAATAAAAAAGGTAGGTCACCAGCCTTATTTAGAAGTAATGGACACTTTTTGTAGTATACCCCCGAAAGCAGTGAAAATGAACCCTATCTCATGTTTATCAATAATAAAACTCTAAATTTGGCAACTCACCATTGTTTTTTATTCAAAATGTTAAACAATTGATCCTATTTCACGAAACTACATGAATTGAGATTTCAAAATGTATTCAAACTGAAAACACTAAAGAGAAATTATTCAAACATCATTTTATTGAAAAATAATATAAAAATGATAGGTCACCAGCCTTTTTATTGAGAAAAAACGAGCTTTTGTCTCGGGTGGGAGGGTGGTGTTGGACGTAATACAGATAGCTAAATGAAACTTTAACTAGTCAAATTGTGCATAGTTAAACACTTACAAATAATATGTAACAAAAATGTATCCTTCTGAAAGCATTGAACACAGTTTTAAAGTCAACCTTTGCTAAACACTGACGTTTTTGGTGCTTTAAAAAGGGAGGTAAAAATATTTCTTGATATACTGATTTTTTTTGGGTAAAGTTATATCTATTAAATATGTTATAGTGATATAATTGCTCAAAATAATCCTTTTGTCTAGGTTATTATTAAAAAGTCCCGATTGTTTGAGAGGGCATTTTATCAAACAACATTAAAATATATAAGTATTTGATATATAGGCAAGAATGTAAATCTGAAGGAATCGACATTTGAGTTTCCTTTTGACCGCAAGGTCAGTAAAATCAATCTGGTTTACGTCGAGTAAGAGGGAGATGCATCCGAAGGTAAAGCATAGCAGTTCTCTGATTAGACTGGGCAGATAGGTTCAATCTTAAGGTCTCAAGATAAGAGTTTCCCCGATTAGAGAGGGCAAATCGGTATCAATCTGGAGGTCAAGATTATAGTTTCCCCGATTAGAGAGGGCAGATCGGCATCAATCTGAAGGTCCAGATTAGAGCTTCTCGATTAGAGAGGGCAGATTTGCATCAATCTGAAGGTCCACATTAGAGTTTCCCGATTAGAGAGGGCAAATCGGTATCAATCTGAAGGTCCATATTATCGTTCCCCGATTAGAGAGGGCAGATCGGCATCAATCTGAAGGTCCAGATTAGAGTTCTCCGATTAGAGAGGGCAGATTGGTATCAATCTGAAGGTCCACATTAGAGTTTCCCGATTAGAGAGGGCAGATCGGTATCAATCTGAAGGTCCACATTAGAGTTTCTCCGATTAGAGAGGGCAGATAGGTATCAATCTGAAGGTCCACATTAGAGTTTCCCGATTAGAGAGGGCAGATCGGTATCATTTTGAAGGTCCACATTAGAGTTTCCCAATTAGAGTGGGCAGATCAGCATCAATCTGAAGGTCCACATAAGCGTTCCCCGATTAGAGAGGGCAGATCGGTATCAATCTTAAAGTCCTGATTAGAGTTTCCCGATTACAGAGGGCAGATCGGTATCAATATAAAGGTTCAGATAAGAGTCCCCGATTAGAGAGGGCAGATCGGTATTAATCTGAAGGTCCACATAAGAGTTTCCCAATTATAGAGGGCAGATCAGCATCGATCTGAAGGTCCATATTAGCGTTCCCCGATTACAGAGGTCAAATCCGCATCAATCTGCAGGTCCAGATTAGAGCTTCCCTATTAGAAAGGGCAGATTGGCATCAATCTGAAAGTCCACATTAGGGTTTCCCGATTAGAGAGAACACATCGATATCAATCTCAAGGTCCATATTATAATTCCCCGATTAGAGAGGGCAGATCGGTACTAATCTGAAGGTCCACATTAGAGTTTCCCGATTAGAGAGTGCAGATCAGCATCAATCTGAAGGTCCACATTAGCGTTCCCCGATTAGAGAGGGCAGATCGGCATCAGTCTGAAGGTCCAGATTAGAATTTCCCGATTACAGGGGGCAAATCGGCATCAATCTGAAGGTTACCATGCCATACACAAAGATGGAATGATGTGTAGAAACTAAACTTGGCATACGAAATATTTGCAATCAGAAGTCGCTATAAAAGATAAATGTCTATGATGTTGCCTATTAGGGAATTTGCTACATTAGGGAAGCAATGATTCGAACCTGTACCGTTTGGTGGCAGCGTCTAACAAGGTAAAGTAAAATCGCCTTATACCATACGGTCACTGCAACAACCACGTCACAACAAAACAGACTCTATGCACAACGACTTCTTACGACTGCCGCATTGATCAGATAGCGCTGTTGTTGTGTCTTTGACCTTTGCGCTGTTGTTGTGTCTTTGACCATTACAAACTTTTATAGTGTGTACGAACTAAAGTATCCTACTACCGATTCAAGATCGTTAGGGGACTACAATTAATGTACTCAGTATGTACGTCGACACTGCGTTGTTATCATACAAAGTATCATTTGACTTAATTTTGAAAATTGTATATAAAATATTTTATTTTAATTAAAGTGATAGTAACCTTCAAAGTCACTACCACATCTTTTTAAAACGACCTGTAGCACTGATAGAAAAATTACCTTTTCCAAAGTTATAATTATGTGATAAATGTAAAAGTATATACGAGTACATTACTTAGTTGAATTACAGTAAAACTCTGTCTAGACTATCTAATGCATCTCTTTTTACGGTTTAATTGTATTTGTAAGAGACATTAAAAGAAATTGCTCCGTACAAGTAAATTTTCACATGTTTTCAAAACATTCATTGTATATTATAAATATTTCTGGACCATGATGAAGTTCGGTCGTTTTAAAGGATAACATAACATTAAAAAGTTGTCAACACAGATTTCAACGCTACCTAAAATGTTTTCTTTTTAAATTTTAGTCTCTCTCCTTGAGAAGTGAGCAGTATTCTTGTATGGTTTTCGTTACGACTATTATTGACCTTTGGTGTTCAAGTTCGGGCAAAAACATAACAATTGTAATTAGCATCGAGCTGGTTTTATATCGCGGTCATCCTCTTGATACGTATAAAATCCTATAAAACAGTTCGTACAGAATCTGCCTAAACAAGAGGAGATCACTGATGATGAGAATGAATCAGGAGATGACGTGTGTATTGCTGATCCTCCAACGAAAACTGCTGATCCTATTGGTCATGAGTGTATTGCTGATCCTCCAACGAAAACTGTTGATCCCAGTGGTCATGAGTGTATTGCTGAACCGCAAATTAAAAATTGCTGATCCCAGTGGTCATGAGTGTATTGCTGACCCGCCAATGAATACTGCTGATCCCAGTGGTCATGGGTGAATTGCTGACCCGCCAATGAATACTGCTGATCCCAGCGATCATGAGTGTATTGCTGACCCGCCAATGAATACTGCTGATCCCAGCGATCATGAGTGTATTGCTGACCCGCCAATGAATACTGCTGATCCCAGTGGTCATGAGTGTATTGCTGACCTGCCAATGAATACTGCTGATCCCAGTGGTCATGGGTGAATTGCTGACCCGCCAATGAATACTGCTAATCCCAGCGATCATGAGTGTATTGCTGACCCGCCAATGAATACTGCTGATCCCAGTGGTCATGAGTGTATTGCTGACCTGCCAATGAAAACTGCTGATCCCAGTAGTCATGAGTGTATTGCTGACCCGCTAATGGAAACTGCTGCTCCCAGTAGTCATATGTCTGACAGCAGCAGTGAAACGGTTTTGAACATTGACCCGCCAAACCCCATACAAGGGTTCCTCTCTAGGGTACATGCACCTCTCAAGAGCTCGTTCCCGCCTTCTACACCTGCGGAATCACATGTGACCTCTCATACAGAAAGGCGGCTTTTCCAGATTCACAACCAGGAGACCCCTTTTGTTAGGGACCGCCGGGGAACGTGTTCTTTTGCGAAAACTGGCTGTTGTTACCAAGCACCTCCAGCAAGACTCAATGTACCTCCCTGTAAATAACGAAAAAGAATTTCTAGTGCTAAGAAACAAATAAGTTCATTATGAATGTGTAAAAAACAATTTATAAACATATACATCAAATTACTAATGCATATAGTGATATTCAAGGGACCAATAGTAAGGCTGATAGTGCTACCTATGAGACACACACAGATCTAAGTAATTCTGTAATTACCAACACTTCTCTCCTAGACAATGGTGGCAGTTCTAGTCGTAACAGTGTCTTCGAAAAGGTCTCAGTTGAGTCTTATAATGTGTGTGGTCTAAAGTCTAGATTATATATTATATACTATATTGATTTTGTTAATCTTGTTCGGAATTATATAATATTGTGTGTTGTAACGTTATAAGGTGGTATTGACGGTAAGACACTTCTCAAAGTTCAAATTTATTTCATTTTTATTAAGCTGACAATTTTAACCCAAATGATAACCAGTATATAGCTATCTTACCATGAATACAGCTCCTAATTCACTGCTTAATATAAGAATAGAAAGTCAGACTGCCTTACTGTCTCATTTCACCAGCCTTTTCCTGAATTTTATCACAAAGTGTCCCAGCAAAGATCAAAATATCCCGGTACACAATTTTCACTATGTAACGTATATTTATAATTTGGACCATTTGGTATATACAGTTTGGACAACTTTTGAAACAGGTATGTAATTTTCTTCCCAATTTGAAAGTGATTTTATAAATCATTAATTAAAGATGTATAGTCCAATTTATTGTTTTTCCTCCATTACACTACCGTGTGCTTGAAACTAAAGTAGACAAGTATGCCATAACTGATGTACCAAATTACCAAATTAAGCAAATGGCTGAAAAATATAAGCACCAGTCAGGCGGAATACGTTTCTGTGTACATAAGACCCTTGCCGATCGCATATCTATACTAGATTCGAATTGCGTGTACATTTATTCATTGCAATGTATTACCAACTACGACATGATGATATTGGTGGAATTTGTATCCCATCTGAACATTTTCGTTTTTATAATAAAGTCGAATTGTTTGATTTTGAAAATGATGTAGCTTTAAAATTAACCAATTTATTCCTGTATAATTTCTTTCTTATTATAATTTACAGGTGTTAAATATTAACATACGTCAACTTTACCTGATTACGGTGATTTTGATGATTTTTATTGAACGAGCTTACATGCAGGATGATGGAAATCTGCGCTCATTAATTGTGTTAATGTGTCTTGCAATTCCAGTTAATAGAATCTCTAAATGTAACAAGGTTAATTATCACGGACACAAATTACTAAATAAATGTAAAATATACAATCTATTTATTGTGAATGGTAGAATAGGTACAGACAAGCTAGTAGGAAACTTGACTTTATCTGTTATTGATTACTCCCTGTCCTCTGTAAAATGCTTCCCTCATATTAACAAGTTTGAAGTGGTCACTTTCAGATGGTCACTGCCTTTTGTCAGCCACCATTAATATTGATTCTGTTGTACATGAGCAAACGGCTTCTGATACTCTCTGAACTCCCATCAATACAAGACCTAAATAGTAAGGAAAAAAAATATGATATGTTAACAAACATAGACCCATCACTACTTGATCCCCCAGCAACCATTGACAACATGTATATAATAATTTAACTGATAAAATTACTACACTTTACAGTTCCTGTGCAGAAAGTATTTTTTGTAACAATGTACACCCTAATAGAAATTCTAGCTCTAAAAAATACTCATAAACCCTGGGATACGCCTAAGTGCAGAAAAGTCACCAGACCTGGCTACTGTTAATAAAATACAAGGTCATCAATAACAGAAAGGGTCAATTTGGACCTGTGGGTTCTAATTAAAACAATCTTAGTAGAGGTCCACTACATAATGCTATATTTTAAACACTAAGCACTTGGCCTAGTTTATCTAGATAAGAAGAAGTCTTTCCTATATAAGCATATGTTAAAACAAGTGACTTCCGGGCAGGGTCATTTTGACCTTGGGGTCAATATTTGAACAATCTTGGTAGAGGTCAACTAGGCTATGATATAAGCCAACTATCTAAGCTCTAGGCCTTTCGCTTCCAGAGATGAATTTTCATAAAGTCTTTCTTATGTAAGCCGATGTAAAATCAAGTAAAATCGCGGACCGAGTCAATTTTGACCGGGCGTCATGATTTAAACAATCTTGGTAGAGGTCCACTAGGCAATGTTAATTGCAAAATATCTAAGCTATAGGTATTGTGGTTTCAGAGAACCCGATTTGATGTTACTGCCTGGCGTCCTTGGTGCTGAAACTAATAATATGTTAGTCAATGCAACTAAAAGCCAAGTTGTCCACTTGTGTACCTGGCACTTATTCTAGTTTTCAGTGTGGCACCCATCGTTACATGTTGTAGATAAATATGACACTGGCAGAGCATTTGGGTTTTGGTTATACGGCAAAGGTCGTTGGTTTTGCTTATATCTAGATTTAATAACTGATGTGGTATGCCATACAGT